>OZ002744.1:86804757-87032920 GCA_963924295.1 Dioctria rufipes
TACTCGAAGTATTGGATAATGATATATATAAACAATTTCAGACCAAGACTCTGAAACTTTCTGCAGAAAGCGAGATATTTAAAATAATTAATTTAACCGCATTTAAAATCCTAGGAAACAAAGTATTAAAAAATATAAACGTTAAAATTTTCAAACCGCAACGGTACATATCAGAAACAACGAAAATAAACGAAATCCTACATAACTATCACTCCACACCTACAGGAGGACATCTGGGTCAATCAAGACTGTATAAAAAGCTGAAGGAAATGTACAAATGGAAGAAAATGAGGAAAACAATAGCGAAATATATAAACAGATGCGAGCTTTGTGCGAAAAATAAGCACCAAAAGCATAATAAAGAGCATATGGAAATAACTACAACACCAACAAAAGTTTTCGACATTGTATCCATTGACACAGTCGGCCCATTTACAAAAACCACCAACGATAACAGATACGCAGTAACAATGCAATGCGATCTAAGCAAGTATATAGTAATAATACCCACAAAGGACAAGGAAGCAAATTCCATAGCAAGAGCCATAGTGAATGGGTTCATACTAACATACGGACCTATGAGCAAAATTAAAACTGATCTAGGAACGGAATACAAAAACCAGGTTTTTGCGGAAGTATGTAATATACTGAAAATAAAACAACTGTTCGCGACCGCCGCACATCCCGAAACGATCGGAGCACTAGAAAGAAACCACAAGTGCCTAAATGAATATCTCAGATGTTTTGTTAATGACAATAGAGACGATTGGGATACATGGATTCCATATTACGCATTCTGCTACAACACCACACCAAACACCGTACATGGCTACACACCATTCGAACTCATATTTGCCAAAAATATAGACCTACCTTCAGAACTCACAATTGATAGACCAGATCCCGTGTATAATTATGACCTGTATAGTAAAGAGATGAAATACAGACTTCAACAAGCCATAGGTAAGGCAAAACAATACCTCCAGGCATCTAAAGTGCGAAGAAAGCAAGTCAAGGATGCTAATTGCAAACCAATATCAATCAAAGTAGGCGACAAAGTACTAATGACAGTACAAAATAGACGAAAACTAGATCCTCTATACAACGGACCTTATATAATTAAATCAATAGACAACGTAAATTGCATTATCGAAGATATAAATAAGAACAAAATCAAAATACATAAGAATAGGCTAAGAAAGATAGAAAATTAAAATTATGTACTATTATTCTAACTATCTCTAGCATGTTAAATTAGATTACACACCGGTGTAGACAAATAAGAATTATTGTAATCAACTAGATAAGTAAACGTAAACAATAAAGATCCCAATTACTAATGCCATTGAGCAATTAAGAGCTATAATAATAAACTATATATAAGTAGGTATATGTAAATACGACTAGGAATTAAGACTCATTATAATCAGCTACATACAAAAACATACCATATGAACTATTAGTATACATAAGCGATAAAATGCTTCATTGCGGCGAGCAAACAATTAAGGTTTAACGTAAACAAACTATACAAAAAAAAAAAAAAAAAAAAAAAAAAAAAAAAAAAAAAAAAAAAAAAATTATGTAAACACAAATTTTTTTTTTTCCCTAAGGGGGAAAGGTGTGATATACATTTAATACCATAAATACAAATTGCACAACAAAAAGCAATTTAATATAAAACACTAAAAAGCTGTAAACACAAATTTCACAACAAATGTAAAACGCTAAAATTAATCAGCACAAATTTATTACAACACCATTCATAATCGAAAATAATTGATGATAATAATGACATACATTTATTTGCAACAAGCAAGCGATTGCACCACTGACCCAAACGATTCATCGTCAAGGGGTTTCACGCGTAAATGCATGTCATCATAATTTTATGCACATTGCTTACTCGCCCAGCGTCAGCATTTAGAATAGTAAGAATAGGGTACCATAGGTTACTAATTATGTATATATAGGCTAAGAACGATCAATAAATTGAATTCATTCAGTTCTCTTGATTTATCGAGAAAGTTACAAACCGTCGTGTATTATTCCACATAGGAGTACTAAGCTGTACAGCTGCTCCTACTATTCATACCCCCATTTTATCTCGGAGTCTGAGCTGTTAATAGCCGCTCCAGTGGAGTCAAAGTCACACGACTGCTCCCAGGTTTTTCCTTTAAAAATTAAAAGATACTACAATCCATATAACATGTAGTAAGGAGTGTTTCTTATCTACTCATGAAACGAGTTTCTTAGTGCACAGGTTACATCACTCAACTGTTCATCCCATTTTCGGTGATCTGACTGAACGTAGGTTCTTATTGCAGTAACGATGGATCTGTTGACTCTTTCGGAAGCACTCGACTGTGGAGAATAAATGGCCGTACGCGTGTGCGAAATTCCAAAGCGAAGCAAAAGATTTGCGAGCTCCCGCGAGATAAATTGGGATCCGTTGTCTGTATGAATGGATTCAGGAACTCCATACTGATGGAAGACGCTTTCTTCAAGGAATGTTATGAGATTTTGGGTCTTAGCACTGGGAAAAGCTAAAGGAAACTAAAGGAAACTTCGAGAATTGGTCTACTAGAACTAAGATAACAGTATTTGCTCGTTTAGAACGCGGGAGTGGACCAATATAGTCCAAGAAGATTCTCTGACGAATCACTTCAAACGCTCTTCCCATTAGAGGTCTTCGTATTGAGTTTTTCGCTTTAGTTTGTTTACATATGTCGCATGTGCATATAAAATCTCGCACTTGTTTCCTCATTTTCGGCCAGAAGAAATACCTACGTAACCTTTCTAATGTCTTTCATATGCCACCATGAGCTGCTGTTGAGGACTCATGTTCCTTACGGATAGTATCCTGTGTTAGAGATTCAGGTAACCATGCGGGAATGTCCGATAAATCGGACGTGTCACGTGGCTCGATATGAATGAAAACGTGAGGCTCAACAACCTGAATGTTTGGGAACTTATCGGGATTCTGTGTAAGTGTCTCTTTCCACTGCAAATATTTTGAGTTTTGGAAATCACTAGACGCTAAATTCACGCTATAGTTAATTTTGTGTATTTCAGAGACGAGGTATTGTGGTGTCTCCTCATAAGCACGAGAAAGCGCGTCGGGTACTATATTTGAAGTACCTTTAACGTGCTCAATGTTGAAGGTAAACGCCTGGAGTTTTACACTCCAACGTGCCAATCTCCCGGACAAGTCCTTTTGATTCATCAGCCACTTGAGGCTCTGATGGTCCGTTAGAATTGTAAATTCGAAGCCCTCTATATATGCGCGGAATTTTTGTATACTGAGCACCGCTGCTAGGCACTCAAGCTCAGTGATACTGTAGTTCTTTCGAGCGGAGGAAAGTTTCTGAAACATGTACGCTATGGGTTTTTCTTCCCCTCTGTTGACTTCTGGAATAGTACGCTCCCCACTCCTTGCTTACTGGCATCGCACTGGATAAAGATGGGCTGATCATAATTGGGATTCGCCAGCAGTAGTGCTGAAGAAAGAAGATGCTTTAATTCTTCAAATGACTTTTGAGCATCCGCGGTCCATGTAAATTTGCTGCCTTTCTTTAAGAGGTCTGTTATTGGGGACGCAATACTGGAATAGTTTGGGATGAACCGCCTATACCATCCGGTCATACCTAAGAGTCTCATAGTCTGACGCACCGTGGTTGGTGCTGGGAAATTAGTAATTGCCGAACCCTTTTCTGGATCGGTGCGGAGTCCTCCCTCGCCAACTACATATCCAAGGTACTTAATCTGTTTGAGGCCAAATCTACTTTTTTCGACGTTAATCGTTAATCGAGTCCTTTTTAGTAGGGTAGCTACCGCACTCAATAGTTTGAGATGCTCCTCAATGGTTACAGATGTTATCAACAAGTCGTCTAAGTACACAAAGACACGCTTATGAAGCTGATGCGGAATGACTTTATCCATCAATCGAGACATTGTTTGTGGCGCGTTACAGAGCCCGAAGGGCATTACCTTGAATTGGTATAACGGTCTCCCCGGTACGGTAAATGCGGTTTTTTCTTTAGCATCATGTGCTAAAGGAATCTGCCAGAATGCATCCTTCAGATCTAGGCTACTTATGTACATAGTCTCACTCAGACGTCCTAGAAGGCCGTCGATTAGAGGCAATGGATACGCATCTTTCTTTGTTACACTGTTTAACTTCCGAGAGTCTAAGCACAGGTGTGCTTTATCGTTAAATTTTTTAACGAGGACCACAGGCGAGCTCCAAGCGCTCTGGCTTTCCTCGATAACATCTAATTCCAACATCCGGTCTAACTCTTCATACAGTAGTTTTTGTACAGCTGGTGATACTGGGAAGTGGCGTTGCTTAATAGGCTGGTTTTCCTATATATCAATGTGATGTTCTAAGACGGAGGTTCGACCCAGCCCATCTTTGGTGGAGGATGGAAACTGAGTTTTTACTTGACTTAATTGGGTTTCCTGATCTTCTGTTAACTCGTGTCGTTCTGCACTGTTACTCGCGTCGACTTCGAGAGTGTTTACAAATTGTGGAACGAATCCAAAAGTCTTCCAAAAGTCTATGCCTAAAGAAAGCTCTTGTTGTAGGCTAGGCACTATATGCAGTTTGATAGTCTTAACACAACGTTCGTATTCAACAGGTAGTTCGATGTACCCAAGAATGGCGTTTTTGGAGCAGTCTGCAGTTCACGCATGCGTGCTTAATGTTTTGTAGCAAAGGCCAGCCTCGTTTAACAGCTCTAAAGAATTAGCGCCAAGGACGCTAATAGATGCTCCACTATCTAGTAACCCTTTCAATTCCTTGCCACCAATTTTGACGACGAAATGGGGTCTCTGATCACCTGGTTCGTAGATGATGGTAGGCAAGCAAGATCTGCGCACCAGCTGTCTCCATTTAAAATATTTAGCACTACGGCTCGACCTTTTATTTGACGGTTTTCCCAAATCCAATCCCAAATGTTTCGTAATTATTGTTTTCCGTCTGGGTACTGATAGTGGACTGAGCAGGTATTGACGAGGATTCGAGTGGAGAAATTGAAAAGTCACAGTGGAATGGTCTTGAATTGCTGTTCTTTAGCGGTATTGGCTCGGCTCGGTATTTGTTGCGGCATCTTGCTTTGTATACCTGGGGCGTGGCTGGGTTGCTCCCGAACGCGTAGCCCCATTTTTTACTGCGTTCGGACGCTGGTTTCCCTGTAAGCCAAGACAAGTCGGACAGTTCGGCTTGAGGAAGCCTGGACGGCCACATCCATAACAAAGGACTCCATGATAGCTCTTGTTACAATCTTGGTAACGGTGGCCTATATCACAACAATTCCAACAGATTATGAACTGTTTATTGTTTTGGTCAGGCATCCTCTGCTGATCCATGGCACATACTTCATAGGCGAGATCATGGGTTACAAAATCGGGAGTAGAATCATCTGTCTCTAAGGCATGGATGAGAGGGTTGTTCTTCTGTCGCGAGGTGGACGTTAACTGCCTTGGGTCATGGCTGGAAAGTAACCAAAGTTTCTCTAATCTTTGGCATATCACCCGTAACTCTTCAGACGAGCGGAATGACGTCGTCATTGTTGCACACTGCAATGCGGGATCCATGTTATCCCTATCTCCAGAAGCTCTTTTTCCATGAAAGGGCGATGAAGACGACCGTTCGGACGTTCAACCTCTAATAGAAAATTGCTGAATGTCTCCTTAGCGCTTTGCTTACGAGACTCAATAGCTCTTCGAATTTCTCGTTCAGATATGTGACCACCAAATCTTCCTATCAGGGCCACTTTAAATTCTTCCCAAGACGACATTGGATACTTGCGACGATGGACCCAATACCACGCCTCCGCATTGCCCATCAGGAAGTAAGGAATGGCGTTGATTAACTTTTCGTTAGGAAATATGTCGTTGGCGGCTGCGCCTCTAATCGGAACACAAGATCTGTGACGTCTGTACTATCATCGGATCCGCTGAAGGAGATGTTCCATTTCAGAACTTTGAGGTGCCATTTGTATGCCTCCCCTGAAGTAGATTGGGTAAGTGGCCGTGTCTCAGCGCTCAACCCGGAATGCGAGTTATTGGTGTTAGCAAAGGAATCCCTATTAGTTGTTCTATTTAAATTTGGGTTTGCTGAACCGAACTGACCCGGCACGAATTGTCTAGACCTTGAGGTGTTTGACGAGCTTACCAACTGCCCAGGAGCAGATGAAGGCCCTGAGTCGTAGAAGCTTATCCTGCGACTGGGTATTGAAATGCCATCTGCGTAAGCTTTATCTCTAGAAGTATGGGCACCAGGTGTGCTTGCGCAGAGGCCAGATGGTACTTGGATAGAAAGTTCCTGTGCCATTAAGGAAGGATGGTCTGGTGCTGGGCTTGAAGCAAACTTCTTAATTGCCTCCTCTAACTTGTCCAAGTCTTCTTGTGCTTGGTCCGCGTATGTTGGGGAGGATTGAATTAATCTTTGAAGTCGACCTGTATAGTGACTGAGACTTGATTTTAAGGTTTGATATTGACTGAAGGATATCAACTCGTTTAACAGGCCAACCTGTTGGACAAGTTCAGGTACTTTGCCCTTACAGGCTTCTAACTCTCTGGCAAGATTTTTCGGATCATGGCTTTAAGTTGGTATACGCTTTGGAAATACGGTTTCTAATTTTAGTTGGCCAGCGAAGACATCCATGGCGGATGCACTAACCGGATCGATTTCCCGCACTTTGCACTCGATGGCCCTCTCTTCATCATTTAACAAGGATGGGTCCATATTAGAACTAATATTGTGTGTTTACGTTTCAGTGTTATTTTCTATCGAATCCAAACCTGAGTTAGATTCTACTATACGAAAAGAATAACTTTGGAAATCTCGGTCTCGGGTAATATGTAAATATAGGTATAAAAAAAATTGGAACGGACGGTTGCGCTTAACAGTCATACTAATTACTACTAGTCAAAAATATTACCTAAAGAAAACGAGGAGAAATAGATCAACAAAATATCATATATAAAGCTTGGCTGACAACAATGCGATAACGACCTATCAGGCTGGGAGAGGTCTGCTTAATTGCGTAAAAGCAAATTAAGATGAGGAAATGATTACAGGGATGGATGCAACAACAAAAGAAAACAAACTGAATGCTCGAGCAGCTCGTCAATCCCGCCGGAAAATGCTGGAGAGGAAGCCAAATATAACTATCCACATCCACAACGGTTCCTCAGCTTGGAGAGGGCTAACTCTATCGTACGTCTTATCTGGAGCCACATGGAGGCAGCACTAGCTAACTTGCTATTCTGTCAAGCCTCTGTAAAACGAAGGTATTCCCTCTAGTATCAAACAGACGCGAAGAAAGCTGTATACGTTTTGCTGATATCTGATTACAAAAAAAAACCAAAACAAAAATGCATAGTTTAAGTATCCATAGACCGTAACTGTCCTACCGGAGTATCCAATACAATTAAGAACGTAAATAAATTATATTGGAAGGTTTAATAATTAAAAAAAAAAATCGTAAATTTAGCCTGTATCGGTTGGGCGCCATTTTGTGACGTCGGACCGGGGGTCTGTACTAACAAATTTGGTTGTCACATTGCCTGTCTGAGCTAGCCGATAACTACCAGCTTCGGTCAGTCCAGACAGGTGAAAGTTGAGACGCTAGGACCAGCACAATTTGCCGACTCGACCTCCGGGTTGGGGTGGGGGATGTTTTTCCTAGCTTATATCAACTTATGGAAATGCTGGACGAAAGAATAGTGAAATAAAAAAAAAATAAGTAAATAAAAATTGAGGAGGAAAGAAAGAATAAAAGAAAAAATAATATTTATAATAAAAAAATGTAGAGGGGTGAGTAAAGGCTAACACGCCTACTCCGTTATGTTCCTTATCTTCCTGGGCGTTATGCAGTATTAACTGCTACTGACCTGTCAGATGTCGAGACCTCTCCCTTCCCTCAGCCCGTACCTACATTGTCAACAGCCAAACACCTGGCCGACTTAGCACGAGGCCATCTTGGTGTCCTGTCTAATGACACAACCAAAGCAAAAACTTAAGTTCATGTGGATTTATTTTATATAATATTATAATAACCTACGATTTTCGCTAGCTCTAACTATGCCATAATACGAGAAGAGAAAGAAAAAATTTATATATATATATCTATGTATATATATTATATATATCTATTTACCTACTTTACAGCTATGAAATTTTTAAGACATTAACGAGGAATTCATAATTATTATACAAAAAAACAAATTTCTGCTTCGGTCACGATATGACCGTTATCAGGTATGTATATATGAAGGTAACTAGGAGGAATAATTATTCACTTAAATAATAAAGTTAATTATAACAAAGGAAAAAAATTAAATAAGGAGGAATGTATGTACAGTGGCGGTCAAAAGTAAGTTTACCAGGGGTAGGACGGGAAATAATCATCAATAAAATTAGTTTTCCATATATGTATTTATGTTATATATCATCTTAAATAAAGAACACAATATTTTACTTCATTTTGTGAAAAAATACTTGAAACAATACAAACAAATTCATGGAAAAAAAATAGTAATACTTCAGTTATTCAAAATTAGGCGGTCAAAAGTAAGTTGACAAAATACCTAGCAGCCGCAATATCCTCCATTATTGTGAGACATTCTACCTATTCGACCTGGAATGGATAAAATATACTTTCGACAATCTTCTGTAGAAAATTGGTTCCACGTTGATTCAATATAATCCTTTAGTTCGTTCAAATTTTTTGGCATTCTCTCCGCGATTTTCATTTTGAGCCATGACCATACATTTTCAATTGGTGACAAGTCAGGACTCTGAGGTGGCCACTCTAGCACATTAATATTTTCGTTTCTTATATAATCTCGAACTATTTTGGCCGTATGAATAGGGGCATTGTCTTGTTGTAAGATAAAATTATCACCTATCAATCTTTTCCCTTCGGGTATAATAACGCTTTTTAATAGATCCAAGTAGACTTTAGAAGTGACTTTTCCTTGTAAACACTTTATTTGTCCAATTCCATAACCTGAAATGCATCCCCATACCATAATGCCTTTATCTTGTGATTTTACGGTATGTTGAGTACATTCATATGAAAATTCTTCATCCCTTGATCTCCATACGTAGATTCTTCCATGACTATGTCGCATTCTAATTAGACTTTCATCAGTCCAAAGTATGCTGTACCAAAAATTGTCATCTTTTAAAGCATGTTCTGAATAAAATCTCAACCTTTTTTCCCTGTTGACTTTACTAATGTAGGGTATTTTTCGCGCAACACGTCCATGTTTTCCGCCTTCATAAAGCCTCCTCCGTACAGTCCTGATTGAAGGTACAAATCTGCCTTCTGATGCCAATTTCCCGCGAATTTTCACAGCTGACATGCGTGTGTCGGCTCTGGAAAGGCATCTAATTCTTTCATCTGTTCTTTTGTCTGTCACTTTTGGTCGGCCCGGTCTTTTAGCTTCTGTTACACGACCTTCCCTATTGAAGGTTGCCACCACTTTATGTATAGCTTGCCGGCTTTTTTCGAAAAGCTTACCAACTTCTTCATAAATTTTTACTTCTTTTATTAATTTAATAATAATTTTTCTTTCCTCTGGTGTTAGGTGCTTAAATTTCCCCATATTCCTAAAAAAAACACATTTTTTTTAAATGTAATTGACACAGCACACAAACTAGTGCACGGTATACAAAATTCCATAAACTCACATATAATCCACCCGATCACTATCCTTATTACTCTTATTCAAACTTAAATCTCCTGTCCAGCTTTCAAAAAACTTTACTGATCAAATTTTCCAGAGAAACTGCTCAGACACGACTGACTAACAGCTTGTCAATTTACTTTTGGCCTCCTTTATATAGGAGTTCTCACTTTAAACTGCTGTATATGCTGTGACTCATCCACAACAAAAAGAAATTTTATCGGAAATTGCTCATTTCCAGTAAAGTTCTTAGAATAAATTATGAATAATTCAGTTGGATTTCTTATTTCGTGTAAAATTCGAACAACCTATGATTTTTATTATTCAAAAAATATATATATATACACATATTTAAAAAAAAAAAAAAAAAAAAATGTACTCTAGTATAATATACCGAACAAATAGAAATTCCTATTGGACTCGACGGCTGGACTAGCTGTTTGAATTCAATAGACGATAAATGAAATTATAGTTAAGGACACTTACTTGGATTTATCTCTCACGTCGGCTGAAGCCTCACCCGCTGGGTTTAGTCCTGCAAAGAAGGGTTGACAAGAAAACATTTATTATCTAGGAGGCTACGTCCAAGCCATCGGCTTTGAAAGTCCTATTAACCGTTGATATTTGTCTTTTTTTCCTTTTTGTAGCAAACCCTATAGTAGGAGGAGGGGGCTCTCAGGCCTGGATGAGTTTGTAATCCCCCAACACCGATCAAAGTTAGAGGTGCAACTATCCTAATATGTATATAAGTAGATGGAAACAAAGCTCCGCTAATAGGTATCCCGCGCTGATTGAGATGCAATTTGGTCGTGTTGCGTTATGTACGTATGTCTGAACATATATCTGGGTCTTGACCCCGGTATCCTGGCACTACTGCACGCCAAGGTGCACTTCGCAAACGGTGCACCGGATAAGATTTGGTTTCATTTGTATAGTCACCTGAGAAGTTAAGACAGCGTTAATAAAAATATTCCTACGTGAATATAACATGTATGGCGCATTATCCAACAATTCACATCGCTTCCTGCAGACTAACTCTCAAAGAAGTTGCCAGAGCGTTTTTTTCTTTCTTTCCTAATTAGCAGATTAGAAAACCGTTTGCATTACATTCTTTACAGTAGTGATCATGCCCGGCACTTGTTTGTCTCGACAAGAATTTTTTCTCTTTTTTTTTTCTTTTTTTTTCAATTTCAGACAATAGAATGTATGGATTTTATTTCTGTGAGCGATCAAGTAAGCGGTACCGATCTTGTTGCCTAGTGCTCCGGCTGTGTTAGGGACGCTTTATTTGTTTGCAGAAAATCGAATTGGTTTATATCGCTTGATGGGTCGATTTGTTATTATTCATTACCTTATTTCTATGTTTGAGTTAGGAGTACCAAAGAATGATAAAGATACGACCCTGCTCGCGAGAGTATACATATCGTGACGAGATGTGACATGACTTATATATGAAATTTTACTATGGCCGTTACAAGTCCCAATGTGGTCTTAGTATACAAAAGGGGCATGTGTTGGTTTAAGAAATGACAAGACGGGCGTTTTCCATATGTCAATGTCAGATTGCAAAGCTTTACTTATCACAGTATTTCAATAAATTTACAACTAGGCTATTCAAAAACAATATTCATTCACTAATTCTACAAATAATTCAAGTACTTACAAATCTAATTTTTATTCAGAATTCATATTTTACTGGCGCTATGCTTCCCCTGACGTGGTTCACTGCTCAGTCTGTAAAATAGAAAGGGATGTTTTTATTAATCCATTTAAAGACAAGCGGGGTTGGGGTGACACAATGAGCGTCACAAAACTGATCAGACGTATGGTAGCTGGGTTTAAGAAACTCCCAGAATCGGGTGCTGAAAGTATTTGTTAATAAATTTATTAATTTTAAAAAAGGGGTTTAGTACAGGGATTTAAATACTTCCCTTGGTTTTTGTTGAAAGGCAAGACTTAATGTGGTGTCAGAACTACCGTTCCTTCTTGTGGTTTGGTCAAATTGCAAGTGATTTGATATTTGCAGCAGGTCGCTATTTATAGGCAGATATACAATAGGAATTATGTCTGCCGGTGGCTTTAAGCCCTGCGTCATTCATATATTAAGGCACGTTGTTACGTCATCGTGGATTTTTAATGAGAACGATTTTTCCGTGCTGTTAGCCGCCATCTTATGTCAAAGGCTTTGATGGCAGCTGCTGCCTATAAGTAGGTTTTCTATTTATTATTTGTTTGTTTAAATAATTAATGTTTTTATTTACTTTCAGGTGGTGACGAAATGATTTTCAAACAGTATCGCGGGAGTCGGACTTATTTAATGAGTGAGTGATTGTTTTGGTTAAAGTCTCAGATTTTAAATGATCAGAGACCTTACCATTTGTTTATTTTTTATTAATCCTTTTTATTTTTAGATTTCGCTTGAGGTTACTTCGTGGGATAAATATCTATTCTAATTTCATCGTGGTAGCCTGCTTATTATTTTATGATGTGAGTGTTAATTTATAAGTTTTTAATTATTTTTTTTTTCAATTTTGTAGTCTTTTTATTCCGATGTGGAACAATGCCTTTGGAAATTTAGCGGATACTCTATGGAGGGTTTGTTCGCATATTCTGCAGAATTATTAAACAGAAATACTTCAGAAATCCTTACTACAATAAATAAAAAGCATTTTAAATATATTATTGTTATCAAAATAAAATTCATTTTTATAAGTTCATTTAAACAAAACAAAAAAACACATTTTAATTATAAAAATAAAGAAAACAAAATTAATTTATTCATAGCTGGGTGGTTTTCCTCCAGTTTCTCTATAAACGAAAAAGTTATTAGTCTGAAAAGTAATAAAATAACGAAACTTTATTATTCTTCTGTTTGCTTCTTTCCTTACGGAGTCTTTTAATCTACATAGGGTTTTACGAAATACACCAAATCTCTCCACGGAAAATTCTAAAAGTAAATAGAAAATGCTTACTAGAGTTATTTATTGATAAAAAGAATATTGTTACCTTCAATGCGTTGGATAAATTAAGTTTTTCTTAAACCAAGTTTTTTCCGTTCCATCTTATTCCATGTAATGTTGGAAATCATTTCGGCTGAGAAAATTTTCAAGATGGGCTTCTTAAATATAAAGAAATTTTCTTGCCTTCGTTTTTACCTATTTTACAAATTTGCTCCCACTATGAAACTCACTTCACTCACAATAACACAATACTAAATACATGTGGTTTCACGACGCCATTCAGTTCCATAGTAAAAACCTAAACACTTTTTCCTAGAATTTGATTGGCGAAAGCCTGGGTATTGTGCAGATTTATTCTGAAGAATATCCATAGCATGTCCAGATTTTAAAATTCCTCTTCAAAGTGGATTTTTCTTCTCAAACTTCATATTTGCGCAATGTGATTCAGTCTTTGAATATAAATATGGGATATAAATTTCGATTGAAAAGAGAAGAATTTTAAGACTTCTCATTTTTAACGATTCTAAATCAAATCATAAATACAAGTAGAAAAAACAACCGCCTCGTCCGAGGTTTGAAGCCGAGACCTTCGGCGATCCAGGCGACTACTCTTACCATTCAGCTAACGAGACAGATGATTTTCCATCTTGTATTTCTTAATTGGTAACTACACTATTAAGCCACGGTGATTTCAGCTGGCATTAAAGCGTAGCTATGAAAGTGCAAAAATAAGGGACCCATTCAAGAAGCCGTAAAGTAGACAGCAACCAGGGGAGCGGATGCAGCCTGAGAATTACCTTGAATGTCAGCTGCTACATGGCTGCTACTGCAGTGGCACCTGTAGTAAAAGCGTAAGGTCCGAAATTATTGGAAGTTCTGGAAACGTCTTCGCCGTCAGTGCCAAGGCATACGGCTTGGTAATGAGGCCACCGCTTTCTTCAAGAGTTTCTAAGAAGCAGACAACAGTACCATCAAGACCAGCAGCAGTACCACGATCCCCCAGAGTAGTGGCAGGATTATCTTATGCACAAGTAAGTGGTAGTTGCAGACAAAAGGAGTTATCTATCGATATTATAGGTAAAGGAATCACTCCTCGTCCAGTCTCATTAGACGCAGGTAAATCTCGGCCCAAGACCGGGTATCCAGGGCTTCTTCGGCGTGAGGTGGAAGGACGAGAGGTACGAGATGCAGCTTGAACACATCTGAGGATGTCTTCAGACTGCATAACTGAAGGCGGTCTTCCGCGTCATTTCCTGTCAGCAGCTATTTTCTATGGGGATTATAGGTGGAGGAATGGCCGAGACCCTCGAAAGCGCTACCAAGCTCATGCTTGAAGGCATCGTTGTAGAGCGTAGAAACCTCGTGCATTCCCGTTAAAATAGAAGCCCAAGAAGGTTGTCTTTTTGCGGGTACTTATGCGAGCCGAACATGAAAACCTCTCGAATTTCCTTATGATATTCGGGAAGGTTAAAATTGGAGGTGAGGTTCTCGGGCGGAGTACTTTCGGAACCAGCCAGGAGGCGTACTTTGAATAAGGGATGTACGCTTCCGTCGGGATTTCACCTGCGGCTAGACCTTCTGGGTTGATGTGGGCACCGAAGTGAAAAGCCACGGTATCCATTTGTTAGGACATTTAATTTCTGACTACCCCAGGAGAAGCTGGAACAAGTTCGAACCGAGGATACCCTCGAAGGAAACCACTACTACAGTAGTGTCTCTGGCGAAGGATTCTTCAGCCAGCACTCAACCTGCTATTTTGGAGCACATATTGGCTAAAGTGCCTGAAGTTACCTCAGAGGTAAAAGAACTTCCGGCTACAAAAGATGGCACGTCAGCACACGTGAAAGCACGGCTTCTTCGGACGAGGAGTCGACCGGGAGATGTTGCCTCCTCCAGAGCCAGCAAAGTAAGTCGCATCAAGGCGTCCCCATTCGGAGGAGGACGATAGTTGAGCTGGCATTCCGAAGGTTGTGGACGGTGACATGGCCGGCTTTGATAAGAGTGGTCCCTGGAGCTTCGGTGGCTACGAGTCGTGTGATAGCATCATTTTGACTGGTAGCCAATTTGAAGTTTCGAAGGGGATGGAAACCCTTTCTAGGGAGAAGATTTACAGAATTCTTGCTCAGCTGCAATACAAGAAAAATTCAGATAAAATCTGGAGTATTTTTGTAAAGCAGCTGGAAAGACCAGAGTTGTTACTTCCTCAGATTCAACTCCTACAACAGCGGGCCAGGAAGAAACGAAAGTACAACGATTCAGCTCGCTGTAAGCGTCTCCATAGGAAGGTGGAGAAGCTCATTCGGGAGCATCACTTAGCTGATTCTCCTCGTCATTAGACGTCGCATATTAATTTTTTGATCTTTTCATCTCTTTAAATTTTCAAGATAGCTTCACCAATACCGGGGGTTTAAGTGCTCATACAAGATTACATAGCAGTAACTATCATATCAAAATGTTCGATATAAACATCGCGCTTCTGCAGGAGATGAATTTTACAAAAGACACATACAAACAACTTGAGCAGTAGGCTTATTTACACACTGGTTATGCAATGTCTGCCACACCTGCACCTCGGCGAGGCTCAGGAGTGGCATTCATTGTATCCAACAGATTTACACTATCGTCTCCTGTCTACACAGATATATCCCCAAGCTTCGCTTCTTCCTTGGACTTTGTCGTTCAAGACAAACATAGTAGTAAACGTGAACTTTCCCCATGGCCAGCACATTACAAGACAAGTTCTTGATAGTGTTCAATCCTGTGTGGTAAATGTCAGCGGTGAAACTGTCCTTGGTGGCGATCTCAACTCCACCCTGAATACTTCAATGGATCAGCCACCCGGAGTTGAGTTCAAGTCCGTCAATGCTATTCGATTAAGGAATTTTGTCGGTGTTCTCAGACTCGTGGATATTTATCGTCGGATACATCCTTCTACTTGATCATACACATGGAAATCTTGCAGGCTGCAGAATTGATAGACTTTACGTCTCCCCTGGAATAGTAGAACATTTCGTTGGTGTCGCTCATGTTCGGTTAGCGATCATCTTCTTTTAGTGACAACCAGCACTCTATTTGAAAGAAGAACTGCATACTGGATATTCAACAACTATTTGTTGAGCTCAGAGCAGCTGATCCATTGAATTCTGCCACGGCAAGGGTTGAAACCGAACTTTCTCTTCCCTAGTCAATTCTGGGATGTTGGAAATCTCCAAATTTGATCTGTTATCGAAACGAGTTTCAATCGAAGCGCGCATCTAGGTTCTAGCTTGTCGGACGAAGTATCTCGGGTGTCAGCTCTTCTCCAAACTCAATCGGAGTTGATTCTTTATTTTATTTAAATAAAGGAACGCTTGGCAGCACAAACTTACAGGCATAGTTTGGAGTTTGTGCTGGGCAGCTAGTCACGCTGGCTGAAGGAAGTCCCTGCTCCTGCCGAGTACTTCTTCCTGGCAGCTAGTGGACATAAAGAAGAAGAAGAAGTGTCGATGCTAGTTTCTGTTTTATTTCTGTCTTCTAATTTTCCGAGTTTTCCGAGTTGTTTTAATTTTTGTTGTGATCGTTCACTAAAGTTAGTCTCCTTGGTGTTTAATGTCGGATTTTTTGTTGAAGTTATACACACGCTTGAATCCCTTTTGATCATCTGCTTCTGTCTGACAGTTCTGTCAGACGTTGATTCCTGATCATCTTTTTCATCAATTTGAAATCTATTCTAGAAAAATATTTCGGAGAGGTAAAAAAAAATTTTTTCTTCTTCAGGCAATATATGCTCTGCTGAAGCTCTTAATTTTTCTGGAAATCCTCACACGAAAACCTTATCTTTACCGTATCGCTACATCACCTTACTGCCTGAGAGTTTGTGTTGATTGATTGTGTCAAGTCTGCCTTCGTGTAGAAACAAAAAAAAATTTCTTTCAAAACGCTGACTCCATTAACACCTGTCAACACCTGTTTCACGGAGCACCTGCGGATTTATTTTTATGCCATCGCAGCCCCACTGGATATTTGCATCAGTTCACCCCATTTGGTATAATTTTTCACCTAGTACACATACCATTTCGAACTTCCAAGACACATTAGTTGGGATACAGCCAATTTATCCGGAAATCGATGACACCATTTTTCAGAACAAACTTCCAATTGCTCCAACCTCATTAGTAGCGACACAGTTCTAGACACAAGAAAGATTAATTTTATCAATTTCTCCAACCGGATTTGGTTGTGACGCAGGATTTAACACATTAATTTTGAACTTATCTGGTAACCCAGGACACTTTGTTTTTATTTTTGGGACTGTTTCCTCACTACATAATGGCTCGCTGTGGTTATGCTAATAGTTCCCTCTCCGACAACAGCTTTTCCTTGATTGATTGTTGTGGATTATGTGGCAGATCGTTCCATCCATCCAGTGTTGGACTTTCCAATTTCGGTCGTTTATCCATAAAGTTTGTACAGGAGATCACCAACGCTTTGTACTTTTACTGTACTCTTTGCAAGTAAATTACCCTTCCACACGGATTGCTTGCCATGAAATGTAACAATAATTAATTGAAGGACTTGGCCAGCAACTCTGACAATCTGAGCACTAAAGCTCAGTTGATTACTTCCGTTGCTGCTAAGGTAAACAACATTGACGCCCTCGGTAAGAAACTTGAAGGCATTGAGATCAAACTTGACTTCCTCAGCAATAAATTCAAGAGCAGCTTTTCACAAAATGTTCAAACTTTTGACGTGAAGATATGCAAGCTCTTCGATTCCCTTGCGTGCAAATTCATGGATTATGCTACACATTTTTAACATTATAAAGCGATCTCGTCGTCAACGATTCCCATTCGTTTGAAAATATCGTTCAGGATACAGCTTCAAAATCTGAGTACAATTCCATTCTTGTAAAGCTTGCTGAAGAGGTATCTGTTGCAAAAATTTTAATTGGGGATGTAGCTGATGAAATAAAGGTGCGGCCAGCTACTCAATATAATCTACCGCCTCCCACCACTTGCTGCTCTGATTTATGCAGTGAACTCAATGTGTCGTGTCCCAAAAGAATCGCACAACGAAAAACTTCTTCTATAAATCATAACACACGAAATACTTGAAGATAGGTACTTTATTTTACTCAAAACTGACCTATCCTAATATATCAAACAATGCTAACCCGAACCGAACTGAAACCAAAAAGATAAAACGCGACTGAACACTGAACTGAACTCGCTACACCAGTCATTGGTCTTTTATGCCCCGATATTCGGAAGTACTTTCTTTGCTTACAACGCGGATGTAAACAAACGACAACAACACTGTCGTTTGTTCTACCGGTTGCAGCAACTGAGTAGCTTAGTAGTAAACAATCGCTTTACATAACAATTACCATGCGAGGTTAATTCTTATCGTAATCGTCGATTGCTCCACTAAGCGCTCATCGTAGCCAGCTGTTGAGCTAATCAGCGAAATGACCGGCAGTTGCGAACAATACCATGCGAGGTTACTGTTTAGCAATTGCTAATTATTTCTCTAAAATGCGCCCTTGGCTGCATGAAGAATCTTCCTCATATTGGGCCATAACAAATGCAGCGCTTACTCGAAATAATGAGACTATCGGTAACTTGCCGGTTTCGCCCGTCAACGATATCAATGTGATTAATGATAACTCACCGTCTACCTCTCTTAATAATGTTAATGATGATAACGACCTAATTTGCACCGTCCCGCTCCCAATATTAGTCCGAGTACCTCGACTGATTTCGCCTCAGGTAACGCTTTGGGTCAATTCTCGCTTGCTGCTGCATTTAATTCCACAGCTGTGAGTGTTGCTGCACCGGTGTCCTCGTTTGGAAATGATATTGGTCCCTCTTTGAGAACAGTACCAAGACCTTCGATCATTTTCATCACTCGTTTCTCTCCTGAAACGTTCTCTGAGGACATATTGAAATATCTAAGGTTCAGAAGTGTGGCAACGGAGAATATTTCGTGTCGTAAGATTAGTAAATTCTCTAAACCCGTTGCATTCTTTGTCCTAACTGTTTCAGCGGATGTGCGGGACTGGTTATTGGATCCCTTATTTCGGCCCTCCGGAGCTTTTACTAAATTATTTGTGCCTTCTGAACGCCATCCCAGAAATACATCCAAAACAAACAATGTTATTCCAAAAAACTGAAGTCGCTTTCCCTTTACTATCAATATGTAAGGGGGATTAGGACAAAAACTGCACAAATGTTTAAATCCTCTGTTGCAACTTGTTTCGATATAGTTGCTTAGACAATTCTTACCAAATTTTTAGGAAAGATAGATATATTGACTCTGAAGCTCGCGGCCGTGGCGTAATCCTCACATGTAAAAACCCTTTCAATTGAACCCAAATTAAGGTTCACAGTTTTTCCAACTATCTTGACACCGAACTTATGGCTCTTAAGCTGTCTATCTTAAGACACGACTTATACATACTTTGTTGTTATGTTCCTTCAGATTCTATAAATATTGTTGATGACAAAGGTCAAAATTTATACGACCTGCTCATTTCAACTTCTAATTTTATCCATGGTAAAATGGAGCTTCTTGATGAATTACTACTTATTGATGATTTTAACTTACCCAATATATAATGGGTATTAACCGATGACAACGAAGACTATCTCCCACTTAATAACTTGACAATAAAAGAATCACTTTTCCTGGACACTATTTCATCTCTTGGTTTCAGCCAAATGAGTAATGTTAAGAATGACATGGGTAGGCAATTAGACCTGGTATTTTGTACTGACACGGGTAACTTACTAGTTGAACCTAGCCCAGTTATAATGTCTACTCTTGACAAATATCACCCCCCACTACTAATTACATATTGCTATGAAACCGAAAACTTTGCAAATTGTGCCGAAACTGAATACTTTTTCAATTTTAGAAAGGCTAACTTTTCGCAACTTTCCAGTATACTTACATCTATTGACTTTAACACACTACTGGCTAGCATTAATGTTGACGAAAACGTTTCTAAATTTTATATAATTCTTTTCGATTTGTTTTCCTCTCACGTTCCCCGGGAGCGTCAGCGGCTCTCTAAAACGGCTACACCATGGTTCAATGAAGAACTGAAGCCTCCTAAAAATAAAAAGAATAAATTGTGGAAAAGTCATATGAGGGATAAGGATATTATAAGTCACAATAACTTCCTCACATCAAATAATGAGTTCAAAGAACTTTCCTCTTGACTCTATAACGAGTATATTCAAAGTATGCGTACGAAATTATTTAGGGACCCACGTAACTTTTTTAAGTTTATTAGCATGAAAAAAAACGGATAACTATCCCAATACCATGAGGTACAAGGATTCTGCTAGTGATGATTGGTTTTAAGATTTGCGATATGTGTGCTTCTTTTTTTGATTGACAATGCCTTTTTCTCATAAAATTGTCAACTTCAAAGTAGCAATTTCAGTCATATGAACGACTCTCATAACGGTTAACTCACTATACCTCCAATTTCAGAAGAGGACATACTTGATCATATTAATGGACTTCCAAATGACTTTAAAACGGGATACCTCCATCCTTTTTTAAGTCATGTTACCACTTTCTGGCAACCAAGAATCGCTCGATAGTGGTTGGTTTCCTCAGCATTGGAAAAATTCTTTTATCATACCTGTCTACAAAAAGGCAGTAAAAAGATATCTCTAACTATAGGCATATTCCAAAGTTATTTTGCATGGCCACTCTCCGTTATCAATTTCCTGCAAGAATTTGCTCTCTTCAAACCAACACGGGTTTATTTCGGGCAGATTTACAACCCCTAACTTATTGGAATTTGCCTCTGATACCATTCACGGGTTTGAAAAAGGCTACCAGACAGATTGTATTTATACAGACATTAGTAAAGCTTTCGACAAACTATCTCGCTCCGTGATACTGTTTAAAATGGAAAAGTATGGGTTTCCGCCAACGTTCCTAAAATGGACGGAGTCATATCTAGATAACAGAACATACCAAACCTATTTCCGCCACTCCATCTCTAGAGTCTTGAAAGCTTCGTCTGGCGTACCTCAAGGGAGTCATTTGGGCCCGTTGCTATTTATTCTATCTATCGACGACATTGTCTCCGTAGTGAAGGTCTTAATTTATGCCGTTGACATTAAACTTCTCTCTCAGATTAAGTCTATTAATGACTGTCAACCTATACAGAGTGACCTCCACAAATTGTACGATTGGTGCAAAAGCAATAATTTGGTACTCAATATCGACAAATGTGTGGTGATGACTTTCCACAGGAATCTTAGTCATATCTCTTATGTCTAGGGGTTCACGTCTTGCTCGATTCGCCGCGTGAGTTCTGTCTGTGACTTGGGTGTCAAATGTGACCATAGGTTGAATTTTAAATCCCATATAAACCACATGGTATCTAAGAATAGTTCTATGCTGGGCTTTATAAAAAGTTGGCACCGGGAACATTACGTTTATATACTTGCTTTGTGAGACCACTTCTTGACTACGCTAGCCAGGTCTGGTCTCCTTTTTACGGTACACACATCGTCCGTATCGGGTCTGTTCAGCGAAATTTCCTGCGATTTACTCTTAGGGACCTTCCCTGGAATAACTCTTTGATTCTTCCACCCTATGAGGATCGCTTGCAGCTTTTAAATATGCATTCGATTTAGAAACGTCGCGTGGTTGCCGATGTAATTTTTTTCACTAACTGTTAAACGCGAAGTTGACTCCCCGTTGTTACTTAACAAAATCTCTTTCCGTGATAATAGACACAATTTGAGAAAGCTACCTCTGTTACATGTCAACTCCTCAATGTCTAACTTTGGCATGTATGAACCTATTAATCGTATGTGCATTACTGACATTGCTGGGCAAGTCCTCAACGAATAACAGCTATCAGAATATATTCGAGACTACTGCAGTAGTCTCTAGTCTGTAGCGACGTCGACAACATCCTCAACCACTAGTGAATTTCTTGAGAATATTCCTACTTTCTCTGAAGACACCAAGGAGCTCCTGGATACAGTTATCACATTGGAATGATATGAATAGAGCGACAAAGGATATAAGGCGACACACTTCACCTGATTATGACGGCTTGACTACAGAATTCTTGATACGTTTCAGGAATTTATTAATTCCTGACTTTTGGAAATCTTACTTCGGCGGTTGAGACACATTCAGATTTTCCTTTCAGCTCGAGCAGGTCTGGTATGCACTTGATTCCAAATATGGGAGATTTGCGGAGGATTGAGAACTGGATGCCAGTAACCCTATGCAATGTAGTCTCCAAAATCGTCTGCAAAGCTTTAGGGGATATACGTCGCTAATGATTGCTTCGGTAATACACTCGAAAGAGTCCTGTTGTATACCTGGTCATAGAACCTACGACAATACCGCGGTAGCCAAGAATTTGTTTGCCTACCATGAACAGACAGGTACACAAATGGCAATGATTTCAGTAGACCATCAAAAGGCTTTTGATAGAGTCTCGCACGAGTATCTCCTGACTGCTCTCAAGGTATTTTGGTTTCCACCCACATGGCTCGATATTATCGTGAAATTGTGTAAAGATTCAGCGATTTTGATTAAGCATCAAGGACAAGTTCTGAATCCTATATCTTTTGATCGAGGTATCAGACAGCGCTGTTCATTGTCAGGTATGCTTTATGATCATTCGTTGGAGCCGTTTCTGGTGAATCTCCGTCGAATGCTTTTTACAATATTCAGTTAATCTACCATATACTAATGTGAGGCCTATTTTGTAGGCATATGCGGATTACCTTTATATTTTTGTGACAAGAGATGCAGATTTTCCGATCGCTCGTGCTGCCTTCGAAGAGTACGAGCGTATAGCGGGCGCTAAAATTAACCGTAGTAAGAGTCAATTATTGTGATGTGGCAGAAGGAGAGATCGAACAGATACTCCATTGAGCATCCAATGGACTAATACTTGCCTGAAGTATTTAGGTGTGTATATCGCACTCGAGGGTAAAACAAATTATAGCCACATTGCTCTGGAGACACTCTCTAGAGCTTGAAAATCATGGCGCAGTCGACTAGTACCATTATCCATAATGGAAAGGTCAGTCGTAATAATCTATTTGATTACCTCGTCCATCGTTCATCTGTTAAAGTCTGAGACGTTTGATGAAGGCTTCGTAGGTCTTCTTCAAACAAAAGCGGAAGATCAAGGGTTGCTGAAAGCATGCTCCGTCTGACAGTAAAGAAAGGTGGATTAGGTCTCACTGACTTGGTTGAGAAATCAAGGTGTCTCCAAGTGCGCGCATTACAGCGGGTGTATAGCCAGAGAGACAGCTTGGTTTCGCAACTGCGGGTGAATGTCCTGGGAGGGATCGGCATAGGGTAATATTAATACCTGCTCTTTGTTCGAGCACCCTATCCTTCTGACTGGTCGCAGGATCTAATCTGAACGATTCATACCTGGGGCAGATTCAGATCAGCATTTCACCTTAAGTGGAATGCTGTACGTTACACGCAATTCGCGTCGATTCTAATCAGGTTTAATCCTGAATTAATAAATTCAGTGTTCAGTAATGCCCGAGGTTTTGAAGCTGACGCGCATACACTAACAATTCTCGGACTCATTATTGATATCTCTGGAAACTGTGTAATAGACACAATCACTTTACAATTACACAACCTGGCTGCTTCTGCGCGGTAGAGATTTCGTCACCTTGGGACCAGTTTCCTTGGCACTAGGTTGGAAGATGCTCTCGTTCTGAACATACCACCTTACACACCTTTCAGTACACTTACAACACGTGTGCTCTGTGACGTGTTTATGTTCATAAGACCTACGAAGCATACAGGATACAACAGATGGCCAACAAATCTCGGGGTGAATATGGGCCTGACGGGAAAGTTAACTTGCAGTGTAGTCTATTACAAAAATCCTTATGTAGCATTCAAATTGCTGCATCACAGTTTGTGCTAGTGAAGGCACCCTTTTTCACATGTTCTTCACTTGCCCGGCTTTGCAAAATCGAATGGAACTCGTGCGTGGTATGTGTCAGTTGATCCACCCGAATTTCGGCATTACTAGGACATCGTTTTTATGGGGACCAAAGGTGTGTAGTCGGGTGAATTGTTTGATTAGTTTTGTGATAACATTGGGCAAATCTACAATTCACTTATACTACATGACAGTCGAAGATGGGAATCAGTATACTGACCCACAACACCACGCACAAGCACTTAATCGCCACTTCGTTGACAGATCGAAGAAGCGTTTACGTCTTGAATATCTGTGAATGAACGCAGGCACATTCTACTGCACATGGAAACCACTATCGTCGGTGCAGAACGGCGCTTTTGTTTTTCGCTGGCGATAGCAGGCCACAGCATTTGCAACTCTAGCCCACGTGGATTCTCCCCGCTTAGGAACCATTGCAACTACTGTGGGAAGGACAACTACTCCGTTAGAGATGCTCAGCTGGACGGTTGATGAGGGTAGTTTGTAGAACTCTATGACAGTATAGGCTGCTCTCGCGGGACTCTACAACGGTATCGGCAAAATTTTTTCGATCGTTCGATTTCACATTTTAAATTCGGTCTCGGTACTAAACTGCAAAATTTTCTGTTGAAAATTCGCTCGTTTAAGGACATTTTTAGTAGATTATTTTGGAAATTTGGAACTTCTTGGAACTGGCACTTACCCAATTGTCAAAATTGGGACATTTGAATTTTTTGTCTATCTTTTAGATCCTTTTCAAAATTCTTGTATTCGTTTTTTAGTCTCTTTTGAGAATTTTATGTAATTTGTTTTTACATTCTTGTGTGAGTTTTGTTGTATTTTGGTTTTTTAGAATTGTTTTAACGGTCTCTATTTACTTTTTAATTTAGCTTGCGTCTCTTTTTTTACACTTTGTTGAGCCTTTTGCCACCTATTTTTAAACAATTTTTGAAAGAGCTAGAGAAGCACTAATTAAAATGTCGTATATAATTAAAAAAAAAATCATTTTACATTTAGTACTAGTGCTCCACAATTTTATATAACTGAATATGAGCCCAGAAAAGCACCTTAGGAGACATATGCTCTGGGCCGCTTTAGATTGCAAAATAGGATACATGGAACTTCACTCACGGTGTTGCTAATTTTGAATATAGAACGTAAAGAAAAAGTTTATAACTTAAGATTTCGAAATAAATAATGGTTTTGATGAGAATAAATATGGAAGTTTAATTTTTTTTTTTTTTTTTTTTTTTTTATTAAGCCAAGCTCAGGGGATACCCTATGATGCAAAGCACAGCGTGGCAGGAAGGAGATAGGGAAAGGATTAAGGGATATGAGGAGAGCGGCGGAGGTGCCGATGTATGTCGCCCTTAAACTTTTGCAGGTTGTATGCCGGAGGAAAGACAGAAGATGGTAGACTGTTCCACATTCGCACAGTTCGGGAATTTTAGTTTACGGCCGAAGGTAATTTGATGGGTAAAAGGATGAGCGCGGGATGCAGCGCGGGTATTGCGTGCAGGAACTATTCTACAAGGGATCAGACTAGATATTTCATCAGAACATTGGCCATGCATATAGCGATAAAGGAGCGAAAGGCATCCAACATTGCGACGGTGCTCGAGCGAGTCGATATGACGAGTAATTGCCGCATCGCCAATGAGCTTGCAGGCTCTCTTTTGGACAATATCCAATGAAGCTAAAGCTGTGCGACCAGCCCCGGCCCAGATATGGGAATTGTATTCCATTCTGGGTCTGATGTAAGACTTGTAGAGGAGCGCTATATTTGATGGGCTGAAATATTTCTTACACCTTTTCAAAAAACCAAGACATTTTGATGCTTCTTTGGCAACCGAGAAGATGTGATCTGTCCAGCTTAACTTACTGGAAATATTAATGCCAAGAATTCTTAGTGACGGTGATTCAGAAATTAATGCACCATCAAACGAAACGGGAGTGGTTAAGTGATGGTCTTGTTTTAATGAGATGAGACAGCTTTGGGTCTTAGATGCATTGAATTCGACGCGATTCACATTTTATTTATAGTTGATAACAATTTTTTCAGCAAAGGAATTGTATGAATATGTCTCCCAGCAACCATATTTTTTAACTTTAACTTGAAGTTTTCTATTAGTTTCTATTCAATACAGCTTCGATCAATCAAAAATTACTTTCGTTGTATACAATATATTGCGCGAGTACTTAAGGGTCAAATCAAGGGTTGATATTTACTAAATTGGTTCACATGTAGAAAGATTTAAGGAGAGATTTGCTGAAATTGCTTCAATATGGCTCAAAGTTCTTACCTGCCAGTGTTGATATTACGAGAATTTGTTTATTTTATGAGAATTCCGGTAAAACGCATCACAGCACATTACTCATTGCCAATTAGCTAATTATCAACCAAACTGCTAATTGCCAGTGAGTATTTATATAAGTGCCAATTAGCTAATTACCAATTATTAGTTTGAATGTAAACCAAAGCCCGTAGAGGCTTTCTGATGAAGATTTCTTCCTCCCTAGAAGTAACACCCCCACCGCCAACCATCTAAAATCTATTGACATCAACGAAAATATCCTAGTGTCAAGTTTAATTATTACTAATATTAATTCAAAACCAAATCGCTAATATCTCGAAAACCAAAGCCCGTAAAGGATTTCTCACTAAAGGTAGGAAATTTATTCCCTGCTAATTCGTGAGACCATGTTCCTCTAGTCACTGAACCAATTTTTGTTAGATGTATCAGATGAGCCATGGATACTTGACCTTATTGATTTTAATCGCAGACTTCATACAAAGTGCGTAAGGCTCTAAACGACGGACTGCTTAAGTTTAGTAAATCCATTAACGAGAATTGTTCCGGGGCTGTCATATGGCAACGCTGGATGCATGTGCACATAACGCCAGCTAGCCAATCAACGCACGCCTAATGGTGAATGTATATGCCTGTTTTTCACAGTAAATAGTTATATATTATTTTATTCTGTTGAACTGAGTCAATCGCTTTTGTGATTTCGACGTGAATTTAGAGAAGAAAAGAAACATTACAAATAAAGAAGATTTTTATTACCCGACTAGGTAAATATGCATTTTTTATACGCCTTTGCTAAATTCATTCCTTTTGTTGTTGAATATTTTCATTAGTACGATTTAAAATTTTTAAAATTAAAATAGTCTTTAGAATTTGTGTTTTTCTTTAAATGTTTTTCAATGATTTTCATCAGTGTTGCCATATGGCAACGCTGGGTCATCTTGGGAGAATTTTTTTATTTATTACAATTCAGTATAAATTTTGTCATCTTCAGTGCGTATATTATCGAAGAATATAAGAGTGTACCAAAGTTTTATTTGATTTTAGGGCTCTTTCATTGAAAGACGCACTAGATTACTTGGATGAAATATTATCGGACGATGAGTCACCACAAGCCTTGTACATAAATCCACCCGAGGCCGACGATGGGGTATTGAGCGGAGAAGATGATGCTGATGATGAAGGAAGGTGGTTTACCAGATAATGTGTGCGCTGGCAAATTAAAAGCAAATTGTGAAATCGCTTTGGGTACTGGTCGACGTATCGATTCGCATGAAGCGATACTACGGGAGCCAGAACAAAACATTGGTTGATGTCTTGGAAAATTTTTCTGATATTGAACCATCCACTTCATTTGCTATTTGTGGTTTAAGAAAGGTCCACGCAACTAAATCTACATGTTCAATCCCACCATCTGATAAGAACAACAATTTTGTATGGGTAAAAGACAACTCTTCCGCAGTGATGCCAATATTTCCACCTGATAATTATGAGGACTGCATTGGATTGAAACCACACGAACACTTTGAAAAGATTTTGGCGATGCTCTACTGCAGCATATTTGTGTTGAATCCGCAAAATGCTTGGCAAACCGAATCCTAACATTACTGTCGAGGAACTTAAAGTTTTTATTGGAATCTTGCTCGGATATAATCATCATAGCCGTGTCAGAACATTTTGGAGTACTGACGACGATCTTCGTAATGGAATGGTCGCAAAATCGATGCGCAGAAATCGATTTGAACAAATATTGCAGTTTCTTCATTTTGAACATAGCCACAAAACGGGAATTGATGTTGATAAAATGTGGAAACTGCGCCCTATTACAGATCACCTGAAGTCAAATATGCTCAAGCACTTTCATCCTGAGCAGAACCTTTCTTATGATGAAAGCATTATCGCTTATTATGGTCGTCATGGATGCAAACAGTTCATAAGAGGGAAGCCGCTTCTCTTTGGATACAAAGTATGGTCTTTATGTACTCCGGCAGGCTATTTGGTAAACTTCGAAATCTACCAAGGGAGAAACCCAATATCAAATACTGTGTACGAGGAAAGATTCGGCAAGTGCACAGCGACACTTTTAAATATGATCGACGACTTTCAACCTAATATTCAGCAGTTACCTTTCACATTTTATTTTGATAACCTGTTTACTGGTTTTACTGTATTGACTTATTTGAAATCTCGTGGATACAAAGCAATAGGAACTATTCGTGAGAACCTACTCCCTAATAGCTTTCCACTTGCCCACAAAAAGGATCTCCGTAAAAATCCGCGGGGGCTTGGTGTTTCAATAAAAATGAAAGACACAAACATTTGCTTAACGAAATGGGTTGATAATGCTGTTTTAAAGATTGCATCAACGTCATGCGGTATGAATCCAACGTCAAAGGTGCTACGATATTCGAAAGATCAAAACAAAAATTAATGTGACACAACCATCCGTTATCGGTGAATACAATAACTATATGTGTGGTGTAGATCGCATGGATCAGAATGTTAGTCTATACCGTATTGGAAATCGAGGAAAGAAATGGTGCAGCTGCATATTCACTTGGTTGGTCGACGTAGCTATTCAAAATGCATGGAAATTGCATACAGTCGGTCAACCTGCAACGCCACAGCTAGGATTCAGACGAAATATTGCAATCTACTATTGCAATCACTTTGGTGAAAAAGCTAAGGGTCCTGGACCGACTCACCTACATAACTTAATCAATATCCATATCCAATTAGCAATAAAAGAAGATGCGCTGGAGATACCTGTGTAGCGTCCAAAATACGAACCTACATATTAATATTTACGTATCTATAAATAAATAAAAATATTAATGAAAGTTTAAAATGTAGAACGGAAAATTGGGAAAAGAATTGTTACGAAGTAGCCCAAAGAATTACACTATAAACAATACATGTAAAAATTTAAATCAAGTATACATACACTTAGAGTATTATAATTTTAGGTATAGTAAACATGTATGAAACATCTGAGTATGCATAGAATAAGTACATACGAAAATGTCAGATATAAATATTTAGTAGTATTGAAGAATTCTTAGAGTCAAGACTGCGACAAGTACAATACGATACAAAAGTATCGTAATAAAATTATATAAATATTTTTAAATGATAAAAAAAATATAAAAATAAAAAAAGATTAAACTAACCAAAAAAAATTGTTATCACTTATACATAAAAAGAACAAATTCTTTTTATTATTGCGTAGATATTTTAAATAAATCTCTATCTAATAAAATCTTTACTCTTTTGTTTCATGTAAATGAACAAAAAATCGAAACTTGCTCAAGCTGATTTCTGTGAAAGAAATCCCAAAATACATTGACGTTGGTATTCAGGAGTCAACAAGAAATAATAATATTTAACTAACAACCATCAATAACCTGTACCACTATTAGCCGTACTTCCTGCAGAAAATGCGACGTTGGTTTATGCCTAAAATGTTTTCAGTAATACCATACCAAAGATTAAAAAGTAAAGTTCAATTTCCGTAATATTTAATAATAAACATGTGTTTTAATGCCAAACTCAAATACAATTATTTTTATTTTTAATATAATGCCATTTGGCAACACACTCCTATGACCAGACCTAAGGGATGCGAAGCAAACTAGTCATATTTTTACGTTCCCTGGACTCCCACTAGCCAATTTATATAATAAAAATCATGTTTCGGAAAAAAATGTACTTCTGGGACATACCGGGTTAAAGTTCTTTGTTAATCCTAATCTACAATGTATGGTAAAACCATGTCGTTAAAACGATATCGTTTGCTGACGAAAGCCTATGAAATCGCGTAATATGTAAATAGTGGTAAACTGCTAATTTACACAGCTATTGACCTATCAATTAACATAAATGTAATTGTTCCTTAATTTCATTCCAAACTTACATCAATGGCAGTATTTGCTTTCAATAATTTATACTATAATATAGTAAACTTAGTAAACTAAGGAATTGTTTCGGACAAGTCGAATAAAGAAAATATTGCTTTCAAGGCTGAATGTACAAATTCTAGTTTAAAGCTGTTTTGTTCTAAATTCCCCTACATGATACTAAGTTATGCTGAATACACCTGAAGCACTACTACATCGGTTTTGCTGATTAACTACTACACATTAGCTCGTGATCATTTTGTCAAATAAATGAAAGGGAATAGACATTTTTACAACCATGAATTTTCAAATGCAAAAGTGCAAGGCAAACATTAGGCATTATGAACGATGTTAAAATATGCGATGGTTTGTCAAACTGTTTCTTCAGCTTCTCACCATCTTCTGAAAGGCTAGAGTACGTGAATGGTAAATGCCGAAACAGACTTGCTGGGCTAATTTTAAGTATATGCTTTAAATATTGGAATATTTGAGATCCGCGCAAAGACCCATTTCTCTTAATTGACGCTTTAAAGAGGTCTTTGAACGAATTCCGCTCTTTATAATCGCCTGAACATTCGCGAATATTTAGCTTTTGTAGCCGGACAGTTCTGTGCGAGTTTTGAGAGCGGACGAAATTATTAAACAAAGATTTTTGCTGAGAGTTAAAATGATTCATTATGGTATTAATGTAACTGTGCTCTTGTTATGTTCTTGGCGGACAAGAATTCAATGCGCGTACCATTAAAGATTTTACTTCAAAATACTTTTTCTCATTTTCTTAGATTTCAGATTGTTGATCGTCGATAAGTAATAGATCATCTTTTATATTGTGAAACCAGAGCCGCAAATAGTAGGGAGGTAATCAAAATTTTTATATAGGTACCCATTCTTCGCCAAAAGATCATCAAATTTATAAGTAACAAGCTCTTACAGGAGTAAATTCCATCACGCAAAAAGCTCTGACATATACAATTTCAAATACAACACGATGATGTGACATGCAATGTAAGCGTCAACCATAAAAAAAAAACGAACAAGCAGAAAGTAAGCACAAAACACAAAACAATTAAAAAAACATGTTCCTTAGATAGGCGACAGCCGTGATGACCCAGCAAACAAAGCTTTTAGATTTCGCTATGAAAATAAAACGAGTATCGTGGGAATTCATCCGATTGCGGATATGAATTTATCGCTATGGCTTAAATAATTCTATATGAAACGGATGACCAGGGCTCGAAAAGAATTGTCGTTACGATGTCTAGAGGAAAGTAGTGAGGAATTCTGAAAGCTCATTGAACAGCATGGCCAAATTAGTACACAGCAAATATTTTAAAGTAATACTTAATTTGAATTGCTGGTGGAAACTTTCCCCATTAGTTTTAATTTTCCTATATTCCACACAAAAGACTACAAAAATGAATAATTACCTTTTTACACAAATACGTGTTTTAGTAGAGCTCTGGAAAACAATGTTTAAGTTAATCACAACTTTTCCTCTCAAACATAACAATCGCACTCTACAATCACTAGATTTTAAATGAACGACACGACAGAATTTCATTATATATTTCAACAGTCTGCTAGAAATCTTTACGAAATCAGAGTTCAGAACTCACAAATAAAAACTTTTGCATAAAGAGCTACGATTTCAGTAGGACAAATCGTAGAAGTCGTCAAATATTCCAATAAATTCACAAACAATCAGTCTGTTTCAAGAAGGAAATAAGACCAGGTCTGTTTTTTGGAAATTCGATAGTCGAACCAGTCAACGGTATGGCAAAAGTCCTAATCCTCAACACAAATGAGGAGGACGCCGATCTGGCACCTTACGAGGTGAACCCAGTTTACCAGGACTTGGACGACTTTGTGGTCATCTCCACAGACTCTGAAAGAGATCCAATTAAGGGCAGAATAATTAAACTGCAAAACCTTATAAAATTGGATCTCTGTAATTCAGAAGAATCTGAAAGTATTCGCAATATCTGTAGGGAATTCAACGATCTCTTCTTCATAGAAGGGGATTTCCTATCTTATACAGATGCGATAACCCACAAAATCGAAACACTCCAAGATAAACCGCCCATCTATACCAAGCCATATAGACTTCCAGAAGCAAGCCGAATAGAAATAAACCGGCAAATACACGAAATGCTTGAGTCAGATATCATAAAACCATCACATAGTCCCTGGAATTCTCCACTTCTCCTGGTTCCCAAAAAACCAGATGAGAACGGAAATAAAAGATGGCGAGTTGTGGTAGACTTTCGTCGTATTAACGACATCACTATTGGCGACGCGTACCCACTGCCTAATATCACTGATATATTGGACCAGTTGGGGAAGTCGAAATATTTTACTACACTCGACTTAGCCAGTGGATTCCATCAGATAAAAATGGACTCGAAGGACAGGGAGAAAACTGCCTTTAGCACACCCTATGGCCACTACGAATACAATCGTATGCCATTTGGTTTAAAAGGAGCCCCTGCTATTTTTCAACGAGCCATGAATAATGTCTTATCTGGCCTTCAAGGCATCTATTGCTTCGTATACATGGACGATATTGTAGTCCATGGATACAATCTCAAAGACCATAATACAAGACTCACAGCAGTATTTAGCCGTCTTCGCAATTTCAACCTCAAACTTCAACCCGACAAGAGCCATTTCCTAAGAAAGGAAATTATGTATCTAGGGCACATAATTACAGAAAATGGAGTCAAACCAGACCCAGCAAAAATCAAGTCAGTTCAGTCCTATCCCAGACCCAAGAAGGAGAAAGATATTAAGCCTTCCTTGGTTTCGGCGGCTATTATCGCTGCTTCATTCCAAATTTTTCAAAAATAGCTAAACCACTTACAAATCTTTTAAAAAAAGATACGCCCTTCAAGTTCGACGCAATTTGCGATGAAGCGTTTTGCGAATTGAGAAATAAATTAATTTCAGCACCAATTCTATCTTATCCTGATTTCGGCAAAGAATTTTTTGTCACCTCCGATGCCAGTGATTACGCCATCGGAGCTGTTCTTTCACAAGTTGATGATCAAGGAAATCATCCAATCGCCTATGTGAGCCGAGTTCTCAATGGTGCCGAGACTCATTACTCAACAATAGAAAAGGAGCTCTTAGCTATCGTTTTCGCAGTTGAGCAATTCAGACCATACGTTTATGGCAGACAGTTTACAATTATAACTGACCATAAACCATTAGTATGGCTCATGAATCTGAAAGATCACTCCTCAAGACTGATGAGATGGAGAATACGTCTTGAGGAATATGACTACAAGATAGTCCACAAATCAGGTAAGCTCAACACAAATGCAGACGCTCTCAGTAGAGCTATTCCAGATAATAGCGAAAATTTTGCAAAACCTACCACCTGCATAAATGTGGTAACTAGAAATCAAGCCAGAGCTCAGGCGAATATAAATACACCCAACGCAAGTGTAACTACTCCAAACCCAACTCCATCACCTGTAAACAATTCCTCAGTCATAATAACTGAGACTAATTTTCCTCTTTTATTAACTAAAAATGCGAATCCTAAATTTTTCATCTTGCCAATGCAAGATACAGAACTTGAAAGAGTGTTGGATTCGAAACTAAAAATTTCAGATAAATCCCCACTCTCAGAAACTGAACTGAACTTCTTCAAGAAAAAACACTCATTAATAATTATATCAAAAACTAATTTACCTTGTCGATCGCAAAGAGATAGATCAGACCTCGAAAAGATTTTAACTGAGATCTGCTCATACACAGAAGCAAATCAGTTAAAGCAAATTAATATCTCCTTCCCTATATTAGATCCACAGAATCTAATAATTATTAAAACCGTTTTTACCAAAATCTTCGCTAATAAGCAAATAAGCATAAAACTGCATCAGGATTCAATTAAATATTTATCAGACATTAATGACATCGAACAAAAAAGATTTTCACTCATTACCAACGGGAGGCCATCAAGTTATTTCCCGTACTATTAAAAGAATCAAAAAGCAATTCTACTGGCCTGGCATGTCAGACGACGTGGTCAAATATGTAAGGAAATGTAAACTTTGTCAGGTGAACAAAGTATCCAGAAACCCTAAAATTCCAATGAAAATCTCGAGCATTAGCTCCAAATCTTTCGAAAGAGTGTACCTAGATGTTGCAGGACCTCTCCCAATTTCTCATTCTGGAAAAAAATATCTCCTTACATTTCAAGATGACCTTTCAAAATTTTCTGAGGCTATTCCCATAGTCGACACCGAGTCTAAGACATTAGCGGAAGCCTTCACGACAACAATAGTTTGTCGACATGGTATTCCAGAAAGTATCCTTACAGATCAAGGTTCTAACCTCATAAGTGGCATGTTCGCCGAGGTATCTAAATTGCTGAGAATTAAAAGGCTCAAAACTACTCCATACCACCCTCAAACGAATGGTGCATTGGAGAGAAGCCACAGAACCTTAGCAGAATATCTCCGATCTTATGTAGCAAAAGATCCACAAGACTGGGATACATGGATTCCTTATGCCATGTTTGTATATAATACAACCCCTCATTCGAGTACTAATTATACTCCTCGCGAACTCCTTTACGGATTCCCAGCCGAAATTCCAAACAATTTGAAATCTTCTCCAACCGTTTGCTACAATTACGACAATTATGCAAACGAGTTAAAAGCGCGTCTACAACATAGCTTCAAAATAGCTAAAGACATAGCCATGGCAAACAAGGAAAGGTCAAAATTGCAATACGATAAGAACTACGTCCAAAAATCTTTTATGGTAGCCGATAAAGTCCTACTTAAGAGCAGAGTTCGAGAGAACAAATTCTCACCACTATGGTCAGGTCTGTATGTGTGAGATCTGTGCTCAAGCTAAAGGGGGGTGCCGGTTGTAAAAGGATAACTCAGCTTTGTCTCAATTCAAATATAAAATTTATTCAATTGCTTACAACTATTATCACAAATTCAAATAAAACTTAACCTATGAAGACATAATTCAATGCTTAAAATTAACCTAGCCTACTACAAAATTCAATACTATCACTATATTAATTCAACAAATAAATTCAGTAAAAGACGATACTCCCGCTGAGGTTTGTTCCCCTTATTTCTGAAAAGAGAGAGGAAAATCTACTATTAATATAATAGAAGTTTTGTGCTACACGTATAAGCACGGTAGCAGTAATGCAAAAATATTTATAATGACAGAAGTATGTTTCTGCAGCAGGAGTAGATTCCTGCTTAGACGTAAGATAAAATTAAAGCAGAAGTAGATTTCTGCAGTAGAAGTAAAAACCTACTCAGGTGAGAGATAAAAAAAAATAAGCAGAATTAAATTTCTGCAGTAGGAGTAAATTCCTACTCAGGTGGGAGATAAAATATAAGCAGAATTAAATTTCTGCAGTAGGAGTAAATTCCTACTCAGGTGGGAGATAAAATATAAGCAGAATTATATTTCTGCAGTAGGAGTAAATTCCTACTCAGGTGGGAGATAAAATATAAGCAGAATCAAATTTCTGCAGTAGGAGTAAATTCCTACTTAGATGGGAACAAAATTAGGTTTGGATAATTTAGGAAAATCAGAGTAAATTCTGATGTTTTCAGATCAAATTCTGAATTGGGAATGGATAATTCTGCTGCAGCTCGTCGCCTTTTTATAGCCGCCGCAAACCGCTACGCTTCGGCTTCATGATAGGTTGCCTTGACAACGCTCGTTCTCAAACTTGTTATACTTTTATGGCGGCGTCCCGCAGTGACGTCATATGAGACCATTAAAGTTGCACTGAACTCTGACTGCGGCGAAGGCGAGAACATCTGGTGTGATGTAATGTCATTTGAATGACATTACGAAACGTAAATATACTGCGGTAGGTATACTTGGTACATATTTCCTTCTTTTCATTGATAAAGTTTATATTTATTTTTATAGATAAACAATCTTTCGTGAAGGAGAGCCATCTGAAAATTTGTGGCTTAATTTTAAAGCACTTCTGGCTGAATATTATCGGATGGGACACTATGGATGATCTGAATAATGTATAGGATGTTGTTCGTCTTTTTCTTTCAGATAAGTATTCTAAAATTTATTATTAAGAACTAGATACTTTGTGATTTCTTTGTTTTATTTTTAGGAGCGTATATTGAAGAAGAATTAGGAATCATCGAGGGATTTGTATGTGGGCTGAACAGTATGAGATAATGGAGATTAATTCCCCCGAAAATTCCACTATTAATATCAATAATAAAAACAAAAGAGTCCATAACAATGACCTAAAACTTTTCTCAGAATAAAAACTTCATAGTCTTCAAATATCATTCAGAGATATTAACATAGTGTCATCTTCCAGGTTTCCAAAATGATGCATACAGCATTCTTTCTAATTTGCATCCCTTTCGTCTACGGCTCAGGGATAGAAGTCAATCAGCTAAATGCTACTGCAGGCATTTACTTCGAAGAGATTGGCAGAGCCAATCTCTACACAAACGAGTGGAAGATAGTGACATTCTACGACCTGGCGAATTTTAAATCGGAATTCAACAACATTCAGTTCATAGTCCAACAAATTACAGCGACCTGCCTGAAACTGGACAAATACGCAGCCATGAGCCACACTTGTAACGGTACGTTGTTACAAATTAATCTTATATTAGCAAACATAGAATATAAGAATATGTTACTTGTGACCCAAAATAGAAAACACAGAGCACTTTTCAACGCTATAGGTTCAATCTCTAAAGCTCTTTTCGGCACATTGAACGAAGATGATGCCAAGATTTATGACGAGCAAATCCGTAATCTCACCTTAAACCAAAACTCCCTCCTATCACTTATGAAAAGCCAAACTGCGATAATCGAAGCAACCACAAATATTTTCAACAAAACTAAAACCGCAATTGAGAAGGAATTTCTGGTTATGCATAAAAAGTTAATATCAATTCAGATAACTATATCATCAATGGAAAACAGAACGTTGGATAACAAAATATCAATTGAACTTGAATCCTTAATCTCGCCAGTCTCGTTAATGGTATTCAGGTACCAAAATACCCAGTCGGAATTAATAGATCTTTTAACAGATTCCAGGCATGGAAAATTCCATCCCACACTAGTATCACCGAAAAATATTGAAGATCTTTTATCAAAGATCAAGCAAGAATTACCAAATTCAATGATGCTTCCTATAAATTTCAGAGACAATAATTTATCACAAATTTACAAATTAAGTACAATTTCGGCAAATATTTTTAATAATAAAATAATTATTGAGCTCCGAATTCCACTTCCATTCAAGGAACCATACCAAATATTCAAAGCAATTCCGTTACCGACACTCCTTAACGAATCGTTCGTATATATCGAACCATCGAAGGAATACATATTAATAGACTACAATCGCGAGCATTTTGTTGAATTAACGCTTCAGGATATTCATAATTGCGCAACGTTGGACCATATGCATTTCTACTGCAAAATTTCATCCCCTATCCTAAACACTAATACAAGAACAAACTAATGTGAAGTGAATCTACTAAAGAAGGAACCTATTACACAAGAATGTAAAATTCTGATCTTGAGACAGGATTACTATTGGACACAATTATCACAACAGAACGCTTGGCTTTTCTCCCTGAAAGGATGCCTCCACATAGACATTATTTGTGAAGATTACATTAATTCACAAACCCTGCATGGAATAGGAACATATGACGTCTTCTCCCATGGAAACGTTTATAAAAACAAATCCCTTAAATATTACAACAAACGCGGATCTAAAAAAGTTCTAGAATCCATTCGTTCGCAAAAAGAGCAGGAATTAACTCCGCTCAATCCAATCAACAATCATCATATCCACCACTATACATTATCATATATGACGATTGCATTAGTCATCTCAATTCTATGTGCGCATTTATACGTGAAATACAAACAAAAAATCTGTAAATCACGGAAAATACCTTCTCTAGATGAACTAGAAAATGTGCCTAGGCCTGCACCAAGAAAACTTAATTTCAAAATAACCCCAGCACCTAAAAGGAAAACGACTGAACACGTTTAACCTACGGACGTTAACAAACAGACACCTTTTTCTAATTTCCACCATCCTAATAATCCACATCCCCATTGAAAAAAAAAAACAACAAAAAGAAAAATCGCCTAATTACCTATAAACTAATTACTTAGCATTAGGTTCAAAGTCCACTTCTTCCATTAAAAGGTATATCAGAGGTAAATAAGCTAAATGCTAGTGCAGGCATTTAATTCGCAGAAATTGGCAATTTCTAGTCAGCGAATGTAAATCGTCACCTACTACGGCATGCAAAACTTCATGTTCAAATTTAAGAATACAAGTTTCATCACCCAGAATATAACAGCAACCTACCCTTATTAGAAATTGGACAGACATTAAGCTATGTCACACACTTACAACGGCGGTATGTAATATACATATAGCATTTGCGCTGCAGACTCATTCTTAAAATGGATAACAAAGCTCTGCACAACGTAAACAACTTTCTGTTTAACCCTCGTCCAAAATAAATACCATACAAAAATCATAAAACAATGCAAACGCAAAACCTTTTTTTTTTTAAAAAAAAACTCACCATAACATTAATTTTATTGAATTTAAAAAAAAAATAAAAGCAAACACTGAATCAAATTTAATACAAAAAAAAAATATCAAAAGGCGAAATGCAGCCGTGGTGCGCCTGAAGGACTACCACACTTCATCGGCACCTCGAGCTGGACCTCCCGCAGGATGTTCCATCATCGTAATCGGAGAATGCCCAGTCCTTCCAGGATCCGTTATTGGTAACGCGGGTAGATAAGATAATCCGGTCAACACTAAAGATCCACCTGAAATAAAAGGATTTTATTTATTATTACTCCATTCAGACACAAAACAAAATATATCATACAAAAAAGGTAACTTACCAGTAACGGAAACAGACATATTGTAGTCGGACCACAGATGAAAATTCACGGAATGGTATCCGCCGACTTCAGCTGGAGCACCCCAAATCGTACGGGTTGACCGGCCGGGACAACGAAAAACGAGCCTAATCGGCCCCCGCCAACCCGACCAAACTTGTTCCACAAATATGCCCGTAATCCACACTACGTATGGGGCCGGCACACAATATTCGGAGCGAGACACTAGCTGTTCAAAAAACATAGCTGCGACTGATACGTTTTCAATATGCCACAGAACCTATATAGCACAGAAACGCTGAAATGGCTTAAAACAATTAAAAGCAGATAACCTAACAAAAAATAAAAGAGAACCAATATGAAATAGTTAAATAATAAACACATACTAGGTACCTACCAAGATAAATAACATCGCTCACACCCAACACCTACAAGCGAACATACCAAAACCCATAGCCCAGCAATGTCGAGATAAGCAACAATAAATAAAATCGAGAAGCAAAACGCAACATACGCATAAAATTGCAGCTCATGAAAACGAAAGGGCACATATGAAATCAAACGCATTGACGCATTTATGCTATATATTTTTTTTTCTTTTTCCCCTCTTTTCTCCTCTCTATTTTCCTAAAATAAATCTCAAGATCTCAAGGCAAACTCGGACTGCGTATTATCTCAGAACACTCGAAAAAAAAAATAATAGATTTCTTAATTTTTCTTGCATTTTTTTTTTAACTCATTTAACGAGTGTGCAATTAAATGTACTTAAATAAAACAATGAAAGAAAAGTAGGAATGGAATTATAAAAAAAAAAAAATTTTTTTTATTATATAAAGAAAGAAGGAATAAGGGTAAATATGTGTTAATATTTTATTCTTTTTCCCCCTCCTTTCGCTAAATTATGTAAATGAAGAATATATATACATATAGAAATAGTATAAATTAAATACGAAGGAAGAAATAATTATATATATATATACGTATAATTAAAATTCCAGTATTATTGGTGTACTTTTATACTAGCTCAAAACCTATAATAATAATATAATGTAATTATGGAGACGTTTGTGTCAACTTTAAATATACTAAAATATTTTTTTTTTTTTAAAAAAAAAAAGAAAAAGAAAAACAAGGCAATATATGGTATGCCTTCCAATTATATATAACTACGCATTTAGATAAGTTTACTTATAAAATAACTGTCCGGAATCTCAATTAAAATTTATTACTATTGGAGAAAGAAAGTTTTCTTCTATAAAGAATAAAACTTTCTTTTCCCCAGGGGGGAGGGATGTTGTGACTCAGGTGCCTAGATCACAACCATAAGGTCCATGCACCAATATATTGCCCTATGCAATATATTGATGCATTGCAAAAGTTGACCCTGAAAATTAATTTAAATTTAAATTTCATTAAAAACTCATTCAAAATTTAAAATGCATTTAGAAATGCATTCCCATGTTATAACAAAATGCAATTTAGCATAAATTGCATTTTGTTATCAGACACACATTCCACTCACACGGTATGCACACTTACCTACATACAGTGTCTTCTTACCTTTTTTCCGTATGTACTATGTACATACGTACATTACTTAATTCCCCCAATCTAATTGTATGTACATACATACATACAATTATCAGAATTATTCGCGCCCTCTTAAAATTATTATTTCAAGACGGGCGCACAAGTGCATATCGGATAACATCTGTGCATAGATGCATATAGCTTGCATCAAAACTTTTGTACACTTTCTCACGTACGATTTTTAATGTCGTGGGAAAGCAATAAAATATAGAAAAGCTTTTGAAAGTGATCTTGGGTACCTGGGTGCAATTTGCCCAAACCTCGGGGAGTTTGCTTTTCAACCATCGGGCGATAAAGAACGAAAGTATATTGGGAGTTTAAAAAATAAAGAAACGGTTTTCATTGGAGATGAGCAAAAAGTTATTGTTAATAAAATAAGGAGTTTCAAAAATAAAAAATTAAATGAAAATAAGTGAAAGTTTAAAAAATCAAAAACAAATTAAGAAAAATTGTTTCTAAATTGAGGAAACTGTTATATTTAAAGAAAGGTGTAAAAAGTTCATTCGAAAGAAAAATAGAAAAAAGGAGTTTAATAAAGTTCGATTAAACAGAGAATATTATATTTGTTCTTTTTTTTACATAAACCCTTACGCGCGCTCTCTCCCTTGGAGCACGGCGTGCGTACAACATTACAGGGTCGCGCCTCCAATATATTAGTTAGAATTGTCTTTCCTTTCCGTCAATCACTATTTGTCGATACATTTTTTCAATATCAGCGGTAAACACAAATCTTGGCTGTCGTCCTGAATGGCCCTACTATTCAGCAGCCATTATATCATTTAGCGAAAGATTTGTGGATGTTTTGCAGGAAGCATCAAAGACAACTCTAAGCTTGGTTGTTGTACCCTCTGGTTTGCTGACGCAATGATGTGGGATGATGTAATACGGAACTCCAATTTCCTTAAAATTTATCTCTTGCATATGACCAAGGCGTCTATATTCCTCCATAAAATCCATATATTGGGATCGAAGCTCATTATTTTTGGTGAGCCTTTGTTCTATTGCTAGAAATCTGCGCGGTGCCATTTCCTTCGACTCCCCCACCTTATGTGTGTCGCCTAAAAAGGGCAGTCTATCTATAAGACGTCACGATTGGTCTCTTCTCACCGTTCGATTAAAATGTTCCTCACATCGTTTCTCTGCTAGTGTAAGGGTTTTTTCCTCTTATGTGGCTTCTTCCTAGTGCCAGAAGTTTTCTAATTGTTGGTCCATGTCTTGGTCCTTGCTCAATATGCCGCATATTTTCTGATTACTGACCATCTGGTCTAATTTCCCTGCTAGCACCCATCCTAGCACGGTATTCTGGAGGGTTGGTAACCCATTGCCGAGTTTAATCTGTCCCACCGAGAGTAGGTGAAAGTAATACTCTGCACCAGTATGCAGATCTATGCGGCCAGGTTTATCAAAAACTTGATCCGCCAACTTAATATTTTGTGGGATTAGCCATGTTGATGTATCAATACATTGACTTGGCTGTGGTGCCAATATTTCTTTTAGGCTGAATGCTTCCAATCTAGTTGAGAATCCATTCACTCGTGACTGCATCAACACATTGACATGACGGTTGGCTTGTTGCTGCACTTGGCCAAGCCTTGCACCTTCATAATATCTGGAACTCCGCTGAGGCCCAATTTTTTGACAATTCTTTCTGTTACGAGATTAACCTGGGATCCGGAGTCAAGAATTGCCCTCCACTCAACATTATCACCCTTATCTGTTGTCAGTTTCACTGTTACTGTGCTTAGAGGGACATAGCTTCCATTCTGTTTGGACTTTCCAGCAGTCAATGTGACCGATTGATCACCTTGATGTATTTTGTTACTTGACTGGACTTGTCTTGAGTGATGTGTGTGAGGCTTTCCGTCAGAACTATCTTGTATATGCACCAAGGTATTATGTTTCTTTGAGCAATTCTTACATCCTCTAAGTGTGCAGTTGCTTGTTGTGTGGCCTGCTCTTAAGCAATCGACACACACCTTGTTGTTCCTCAATACCTTCAAGCGATTGGTGGGTGTTAGCTGCAGAAATTTCTGACATGCGAAAAGCTGATGGTTCTAACTACATAATACACATTTGGTTCCTAAAGCATTTGTTGATACCAATACGTTAACCCGTCTAGAAAACTGGTTGGGCTTCCGATGAGTCTCAGTTTGTACTTTGCCTTTGCTTCCAAGGGCTTCCAATACTGGAATCGTGTTTGCACGAAGTTTATAATACGATGCACTGACTGCAGAGCTCTAGGTTGGTCAAGAGATTGTTCATATAAACTATGGGACATTCTGTCTAATTTGCCTATTAGTATGTGGAGCAGCAATGGGTCCCAGTTATTTGTCTTGACTTTAAGGTACTCAAGTCCTAGAATAGCTTCCTTCGTGGTGTCATGTAGAAACTTAAGCGTTGATGCATTCTCAGTTTCGGCTGTGACAACAGTTTGTTTAACAATGCTCTCACTAACAACCTGGTATTGTCATATCTGGCTTTCAACATCACCCATGCAGTCGTATAATTTTTGTTGATTAGGCTAAGATGTCGAATTAGTTTTTCGGCTCCTCCTCTCAAGTTGGTTTTGAGGTACCACATTTTCTGGCATGCGCTCATTGGCTGGTTATGTACCATCTGAGCAAACAAGTCATAGAATTGGCGCCACTTTAAATAGTCGCCATCGAATATTGGAATTACAATCCTTGGGAATTTCAACGATACATTATTGTTTTGAGTATCGTTCATGTTGGCCATGGAACATTGAGCTAATTTATAGGAAAGCTTGTTGATTATAGATTGCACCCTCTCTTCAAAATTGTAATATTCCTCTATATTGTAACCCGCTGATGCCGGTTCTTCAGATAGCTCCTAAATTTCATTGTTGCTTGCCTCAATTTGCGACCAATATCTCTCAATAGTATTTATATTACATTCATAGTACTGTCTAGAATGTGATTGATGTTCATTGGCTTGAATTTCTTGCATCTGGCGACGCAAGGATTCCAACCTCACCCTTTGTCTTCTGATGATCTTGTTTAGATCATTGTCTGCATTAGCGGAATTTTGTCAAGAATTGTAGTAGATAGGTGGGGGAATTCGCTCTCTCCCCTACATTGGGTTATCAGAAGAGGCATTTGCATTGTTGTAACTATCATGCTCCTTGCGACGTGCACCACTACTAGTGGAAGTTAACAAGGGCTGGGTTGAATGGCCCTCCTTTCTGGTTGTGAATTGAGTTGGTTGGCCTAGAACTTCTTCTTGCACACCATTTTTCTATGTATATGATAGAATGGTATTATCGATGCTGACATCTAGTTGCTCACTCGCGATATCTAATTGCTCAATACTTGCAGCAGGCAAAGCTCTTGGTAAGTCGATTACTGAATAAGATTGAATCTTTGTTGAGATTTGATCTCGATATTTTTCAAAGACTACTCTAATGCCATTGTAGTAGTCCTTAACGTAGTACAGATGGCTTAGCTCTTCAGGATGATTGATTCGCATGATATTGTACCTAGATTCAAATTCATCCCAGTGATTGGTTAAAGGTCTTAGCCTCTCATCTAGGTAACGAAGAGTTTTTCTGGATGATGAATCCTCTGTATAATTCGAGATGACCTGTTCGATTGCTTCTCCGTTCCTATTTTGCGCATGAGCTAATTCATCCATGGTGCGGCTTCTTATGGTATGATGATCTTGATCAAGTATGTACTTCACAAGATCACGTCGGGGTCACCAAAATGTTAGGCTCTTTTGCCTATTGTCGTGGCAGGGCAGTCAAGGTTCTTGTAACTTGGCTGTTGATGGTAGTGTATCAGGTGCTTGTACCTGTACACTAAGCTTAAAAATGTTGACTGCTGAAAAGGAATTGGTTAAATAAAGTAAAAAACGCTAACTCGTGCGACCTTAAAACCACAATCCTATATTTAATTTTTCGCATCTTATTTATTTGAGTTACAATTTGTTACTATCGCACCTTATCACTCATTGTTCAATTCCCACGGAAATCGTACATACGTACATGCATAATTTTAAAAATCAAAATTCACATAATTCGCAATGTCATCTGACGCCGAATGTAACCCCGTGACCATGAAATTTTTATGATAAACGGCTATGTGGGAAAATATTTTTGCACCGCAAGGTTTTTTTTTGTCGTGGGGAATGATCGCGATGAGTGAAAAGGTGCTATGTCGGCAAAATAATATTAAATTAAATTTGATCAAATTTTCTCAAAATACATCGGAATTTTTCCTAAATCCAAACTATTATAAAAATTTGGCTTTACTAAACATGTGTGATATTAGCGAGAAGAGAGCAGTGATCTGTTTAGTATCTGGTATTATTGACCCTACAATACAAGCAGCAGCTAAATTAGGAAATCATCAGCAACCAAAAGAATTGTTATGGTTTTTAAAACCGTTGATATCTTACCATCTGTGCGAAATACTAATGACAGCAAGCCTCAACGATCTCACCATTACGAAGTTAAAAGTGATAAACCGTATAGCAACACGAGCAGGCGTAAGTGTTCCTCTGTGGTAGCCGAGACCATCGTTTTCCCCAATGTCCAAGGAACCCAAAAAGATGTGAAAGGTGTACATATTATCATACAGGGAATTGTTATCGAAGTTCCAGAAATGATAAACCGAAGCAAATACTCCAGATCAATAAGCACACCAAGTGCGAAATATTTTAAAAATATTAAAATAAACGATAAAGTAGTGCGAGGATTTACAGATTTAGGAGCTTCCTGTAATACAATGAGAGAAGCACTTGCCTCGGAGTTAGATTTAGACATAAAAAGTAGTTCAGATTTGATTAGTGGGTATGGAGGTGGTACTATTTCTAGTAGGGGTGAAGTGAAAAATATTTCCGTGAAAGTCTATCAAGCGAAGGCAAAGTACGATTTTATTATTGTCCCTGATAAAGTTCAGTTCATGCAAGTTATAATCGTCATCCGTCCACAGAGTTATATTACATAATAGTGCACAAGGAAGACAACAATCTCAACATATATGAAACAAGTAAAAAAGCTAGAATTGGTCTAAGAGCAATTCTTATGATACCCTAGATGAATGCCCGTATTAAATTTCGTATGGTCACCGATCTATTCAAGTTTGATTTTGAAGTTGTTTTGCGCACATATTTCTAGAACAGTTTGTCGCACAGAAAAAATTATTATAAGCAATTTTATAGGATTTCATATTCTGCAGAAGTTTTCAGTACAATAAAAATGTCTTGGAGTGATCGTTTTCAAAGTATTCGTAAAATACCTAACATTTTATATGGCAACACCAAGAACGAGTTGCCCGATTTAGTCCATTTTTGACATTTTATTGGCTAATGTAGTAAAAACATCACGTACGAAATTTCAGCTCTCTACGTAGACGTGCTCTCAGGCAATGTCAAAATATATAGCGGAAAAAGAAATTTTTATATGGAAACCCCACGAAGGAGTTGCCCGATTTGTCTCATTTCCGAACTTAATTAAATTTTTTTTAAGTCCGTGTACAAAATTTCAGCTCTCTAAGTATACGAGTTCTCGAGTTATCGTGCGCACGGACGGACGGACGGACATGCAAAAATCAACATAACTTTTAATATTATGAATGGATGTCCAATTCATTTTGCTCTACCATCAATTTCGAGGTGTTACAAACGGAATGACAAACTTAGTATACCCTATAGATTTCATCTAGGGTATAAAAATTTCAGTGAACTCCCAACTGTCATCGACTTACCGCGAGAAAAATATCCCCTGTGGGTAAAAGTCGCTATCGTGATCCCCCACAATAGACAACACACGTTATTTGTAGCACAGAGTTTCTACCCGAAACCAAACTGTATATACACTCCAGCCCAAGGACTCAAAACTGCAACAAATATTTTATACAACCCTGTGTGTTGACTAGCTGTAATTATGGAACATGCGAGATGCCTGCTAGAAAAACCTCCAAGCTGGATGTAATTTTTAAAAGTAAAAACGTATTTGCTCGTGGCACTGCATGCATTCAGGATATGAAAGAAATACCAGAACTGACTGGGAAAACATGAACATAGGGTTCTCATTGAACGCTGTTGATATTGAAAAACTGAAAAGACTTCTACCAAAATACAGTAAATGCTTTGCAATATCTTTGGAAGAAATTGGTTGTACAGCTGCGGCTGATAGACGACAAGCCAGTCTCTTACAGACCTTTTCGGATGTCTTCAAAGGAAGGCGAGCATATCAAAGAAATTATTCAAGATCTCTTACAGCTTGCTTACATAAATATAGGTAAGAACGAGATAGCTAAACGCAAAGAACACGTACTGCGGCTTTACTGCACTGCAATCGGAAAGAGGGTGAGTGGTTGTTGTGTTTTAGTGTGTGTGCGTTCAAGTGAGAGAATGTTCAGATGAGTAGGATTGTTTTATTGTTAGGGATTTAATTTAGATTCAAGGTCAGGCAGGTAATATAGGGAAATTCTCGGTGTACGTATGATCTGGATCTTCTAGTGAGGATTCATTGATTTGTCATGGCCAAACACTTTCATGTACGTACACATACTTAGCGGCATCAATGAGTTGTCATGGCGGACTTAAGTGTGTAAGTGGCTATGAGCACGGCAGATTTGTACCTGCAGCCTTTCCTTTTCTTTCTCTCTTTGCTAGGGTAAAATAGGATAAGCGTAGGATAGAAATATAATGATCCTCACTGAACGTGTCGTTCATATATTTTTTTCTGGACTAGACGCCAACTCATGGCATTACACCTCTGGCCGGCGCATAGTGTAAACATAAATAAAGATTATTTCTATCCGTATCAGGCGTGTTATTTTATTTAAAATAAATCTTACTTCTTAAAATTTTCAATGTTATTACATAAAAGCTTGGGAACATTACATGAAAATAAAATCTGGAAACTGCTCTACTTCTCATTTTGTTATTAGGTTATCTTTGCTTGCGTTATAGATTATAGATATATATAGATTATTGTTCTCGTCTTCTTCAATATAATTTCAATACAATTTCAATACAAGAAAAATGCGTGTACCAAGAATTAATTGGAACTAATGGATATCAGAAAACATATGGTCATAATCGAATGACTAATAATTGTTTGAAGTTCATATAATGAAAATCAAAAATAATTATTTGGGAATGATTTGTGGTGACAAGTAATATAAGTCATGGAATCTCGTGCCATGACTGTACCTGACATTTGTAGGTTTTTTTTTATTTTGAAACTAATGAAGGTTTCGTAAGGCATCAGAGATAGTACGCTAAGATTTTTAAGAAAACAAAAAGAAAACAAAAAATTGTCACTTCTAGTTCTGACCCTAAAAAGATAAGATTGAATTTAATTTATTAAAGAGTATTTAAAAAAATATATATAAACATATATTAATTCTAGATCCTTTTAAATTCTGTGATAATTATAACGATAATTATATTAAATTCTTCCAAAGCATTTGCGGAATTAAAATCACACTATCGATTCTTTATAACGTGATCCGAAAATATTGGCAAATAAATAAACATTTTAAATTGAAAGACAACCTTCTTTAATTCTAGTTAGATTGAAGGAATTTCAAGTTTAATACTACATCTTTCTTGCATGTTTGCGGAGACTCCCCTACGAGAAATTAGATTGAAGCAATTCCAAGTTTTATACAACATCTTTCTTTCATATCCACGGAGAAGAAAGAAACTGCTTCAAGACAATATCATTTCTTGTTGGTTTTCGTACACCACGAGTACAGACATTACTCCCGTTGAAGAAACCCCAACAAGAACACGTCCATCCTGTTTCCATGTGTACAGATAATTCCCTCATTGAAGATACCGCCTCAAGAAAACTTAGCTCCGTTGGTGTTCGAGAATCTGTGTACCAACAAATTATTCCATTGAGATACCTATCCAGAAAGACTTGTCATTACCTATCTAGAAAGGCTTGACATTTACATAAAGTGATCAATCAAGATAGTTCTACGCACTAACTACGTTGTGTGACATACAGAAGCTCATCATTGTCGATACCGATACAGTAAAGAAAAGGTACCTACTGTATCGCTGACTATACACAAAATACAATCAACCACTAAAGATTCACCAAATAACAAATAATTATTTGATTCTCAAATAATGCACGTTCGAATAACAAATAATTATTTGAAACTCAAATAATTTGAACCAATTAAAAAAAATTATTTGCGAATAATTCACCGAATAACGAATAATTATTTGATTATCAATTAACGCACGATCGAATAAAAAATAATTATTTGAAACTCAAATAATTTGCACCAAATAACAAATAATTATTTACGAATAACTTAAAATAAATTGATAATCAAATAAAAATTTATTCAAATAATTTTTATTCGACTATTTAAAAAAATCGTTATTTGATTGAAAGTTTATTCGAATAATGCCCAGCACTGGATGGCAGAATAATAAGATACATCGGAGAGGAATGCTTTTTCTTGCTCGCCACATATTGTTGGCGATGTTATTAAAAAAGAGCAGCACTGAAAACCTCTATTGCTTTTCTACCCCTCTTCAAATAAATATAAAGCTTATTTTTATTCTAAAATAATTGCACTATGCTCCCTATGTGTAGCGAAGGACCGTGTTAATCGGCAGACCTACCCATTTCCATGTCGCTATGAACATGAATAGGTCCGCAACTGGCACCTCCCTCTGCAAAATCGTCGCGGGATTAGTGTGGGTGGCCGTACAGCATATTGCCGCTAGCGGTCAGCCGGCTTGGGGTAGTTCTTGCCACCCACATCCCTTGATGCTTGCTAGCTGTGCGAGAACTAAAAAACATTGAATGAATGAGACCTGCTCATCTTGTGGGGACTTCGGACACACAGACGGACAGAAAAGGAAATAAATAAAAATGTATATACATATATCTACTCATTCGCGTCATATTGTTGTTATTGGCGCAACCTAAGAATAAAACTAAATTCTGGCATAAGAAGATCTGAAACTAAGAAAATGGAACACTGAAGATTACTTTTTGTTGGTCCTGAAATGTAAAGCAGAAAACCGAGTGAAAATCCCTACGACGCCGGACAATTCATATGTCACCCGGAGTAAGAGCAACGCAGAGAGTGAGTGAGAGAGTGAACATGGACTTCAGATGATGGTGAAGTCCCGACCGGACTTGAGTCGTCTCCGTGCCAAAATAGAAACCTTAGCCCCATTTGCGTGTGCGTGTGCGGGGCACCCTACATGGCCTTGCACCCCTCCTTGGCGCTTCATCATGGTGATCACAAGTACGTAAGTTTACCTACCTAAATTGCTCGAGCCCTATTCTAACGACGGTTATACTTATAATATATACCTAGGAAACTATAGTAATGTAATAATGTAATTGGAAAATTGAGCTAATGTGACAAGGCGGACTGAATCTTCTAAGTACTATTAAATAGGACCATAAGGGTCGTTCATGCATCTTGGATCAACCTTACATGTACTCAAACAACGAACCAGTAAGTCGTGGTAAAACCCTGTGATTATTTCAATGGACGCCGTGTACTCTCTTCATATTGAATATGACTCACACAGGGTTATGATGTGATTTCTCAAATCAGCATATACTCAACATGGGTTCATTAACAGCGGCATTAAGAGAGCTAGCAACTCCCTTCATAAGGCGACTAACAATGCGGCTCATCTAAGAAGCCCATGTATGTAGAATTTTGAGTGCTTAGCTGCCGAGTGTTACTAGCCAGGAATTTAGCAAATCCTCAAGAATGACTGACGTAAATATCAAAACTGAGATACTTATCTTGTGCCTGTAGATATTACGCTGGTAAAACCGCTAATCTCCCTGGTAAGAAGGTGTGTAGCACCAAACTTGGATATATCGCAAGATCAGATGCACTGCAATTTTCATGTCTTCACAGGTAACAATATGGTGTAAATTCACAAGTGAGTCTCATGAGCAATCGATACAAAAAAAAAATTTAGGTGCATGTGCCAAACCGCAGGTAAGTGCATATATCGTAATCCATAAAAATGCACTTTACTTTATTCACTTATTGACAATTTGTTTTAATTCACTCACTTTTGTACCCCATGAAATTCTTTTGCAGATAGGAATCCGGATGATCAGAATCACAGGTAAATAGGTATATAAACTTTATAGAATAATCTATCAAAATTCACTTTAATTTTAATTTAGATCCATTCACTTTTGCATTTAATGGAATTCTTTTGTGATAGAAATCCGAATGCACGGAATCACAGGTAAATATAGAGATCCTTTATACAGCAGTTTCTAATCTATTCATTTATTCTGAACGAAAACTTATATTTGCAGATATAAAACCAAGCAAAAAAAACTGTTAATCTGCCAAATCGCAGGTAATTACACAGGCATATTGTGATCTAGGAAAGTTCACTTTAATCTACATACACTTTTGTATTGAATGAAAATGTATCTATGCAGATATGGATCCACATATACAGAATCGCAGGTAAATATATTCTTTATAAAATAGTTTATCGAAATTCACTTTGCTTTTAATTTTAATCTCTTCACTCTGAATGGAATTTCCTGTATTTGATGAAATTTTAAATTACGATTTTTAATCTTTTGACTTTGTTTCTATTTTAATATATTCACCGAATGAAAATTTATCTTTGCAGGCGGCAATCTAAGTGTTCTTCCCGGGCTAGAATTCCTCTTGCAAACAAAAAAATATATATGTGCGGAATAGCAGGTAAGTATCGCGCAGCGCTAAACGAAACCTTTAAAAAAAAAACAAAAACCAAAACCGCGAATCGGACACGCCACGCAAGAAAAGAACTGGCCATTTCAAAGAAAAGGCCCGGAACAAAGAAAAAATTCTGCCAGATTTACTGTCCCACGATTGCTCCTTAATCGACAACGTTTCAACGCAAACTCCTCGACTCCACGCAGTCAACGAACAATCGTTATTCGTTCACGCAGTCTCCCTACATTCAGCCGTTCTTCGCTTTCTGCCACCGACAGGCGCGCACCCTTCGTTTTTCGGGCTGAAATCGAAATTTCTGCTCGCTGTATGAGCGGGTGTGCGTGTTTGTTTTGCTTGTTGCTTGATAGTAGCAAATGTATGCTATGAGCCAGAATTTTCTGCGAATTTAGGGCGGGCTTGCTGTAATGCATTGTGTATGTTGATCACATGATATTATACTGCTAGGCGAATTGCCGTTGGTTCGCTGGAATTTTTGTATAAGTAGCGATACGTTTCATAGGAACGAGTGTAACTTGTGCGGATTTTGCACAAATTAGAATCTTTCTTGTTAAAAAAAAATCTATCTTCTTTTCAGAAAAATTATTGAATTTTCGCGACGTTGCCAAAGCGGTGTCTATTTTATGGTTTCCAAGTCTTACGAAATACTTTTCTTTATTTCAGGGATTTTTTAATGCAAATTGTGGAAAAGTAGCATAGGACTACTTTTTCGAAGTTTGTACCACCTTTTCCCCTTTTCGGGTATTTTGTACATATATGGGAAAGTACCACAGCTCTTTTTCGAAAATAAATAAAGTTTGCCCTTTTTCAGGTACCCGAAAAGTATAAATGAAAGAGAAATGATTAATAATAATAATAAAAAAATAAATTTAAGAGAAGAAAAGGAAATTTAAAGTGGATAAAAGGAAAACGAAAGGAAGGAGGACAGAACGCTACATCTGTTCCTGGGGCCGGATTCTGTAGCATGGAGAATTTGGGAATTTGGGAGATGAGAATTGCGGTTTCTTAGAATTCTTAATTCCCTAATTCTCCATTCCCAATTCACTAATATGGTTGGAGAATTAGGGAAAACGTAAGAAATGTGAAAAAGTGCGAATCTCCTGGGACGATTAAGGATATCAATTTTTGTTGTAGAGGGTTGGACTTTTTTTCATATGTGAGGTACATCTGTCTATTACCTTCTACTGTGGAAATAAATTTAAATTTCTTTTTTGGTGGAGTAGTTTTTGAGGGAGGTAGGAGGGTAGGTTTTCTCGAGTTTTTCCGGGATAACGAGAGAATGGAGAGTAGAAGGAGAATGTATGTGGTATAAAAAAAAAATGGGAGCTCAGCGCGAACAAGATAGGTTAAGGAATAGGTTCGGGGAGAGTGCGGGGTAGAAATGGGAGCTGATTAATGTTAATTAAAAAAAAATTAAGACAATGTCAGGAGCTGCAATAATTCGCAGGGGTAAGCTTAGGATCTCTAAGCCCAATAAAAAAAAAGTAAGAATTCACTTTGGTAATTAGCCATGCATGGATATTATAGACTATATTTTATTTCGATTAACGGTAATTTGAAAAATTTGAGCGGCTTCGGCTGTAAATTTTCCTATCGCAATATTCACGGGCGCCTAACTCTATGTGGGAGGGCTGTAGAGTATTGGAATTTTTTTGATAGATAAAGGATTTAGAATACAAAAATACAGGTGAACAATTTTGCGGGCAGGGTGCTTTGGGGGTTGGGGGTCGTACCACCCCTCATAGGGGTTGCTCAAACTACGTCATGTTTGGTACCAAATTAAAGAGGGAGGAGAGGGTAATCGAGTGGTGTAGTTTGTCTTTGATCGTTTTAATGTGATAGCTGACTTTTGACCGCCGAAAAACGATTTTTTACATTACGGTCATATACACCCCAGTTCCATATTTTGCATATATTTCTTCCGTTCTTTGTTTCACATCCATTAGTACTCCGTTGTGAACATTTTTGTCATGGAAAGTAAATTTCCAGGACTTACCAGTTCTTCGCAATAATGAGATGAAAATATGTCAATTTTCCTCTGTTAGTGTTGCATGGATTTAAATAATTTGTTTTTTACAATATATCCAGGATACGCAGTGAATACATAACTCTATTTGAAATTCCTAGGTACCTAGATACCTTCACAAAACGCAACAAAAGAAGACAATACAATTTTTCCACTTACTTTTCCACTTGCAAAACACCGGAGAATTAACAAGTGCAATGGAGAATTCGGGAATTCCGTACTCACCTCTCAAATTCTCTCTCAGTTGAAAATTTTTCATCTTACTTCCACTTCTCAAATTCTCCGGTGTTTGCTTGCGGAAAAGTAAGACGAAAAATTCTCAACTGAGAGGATTTGAGAAGCGAATACAGAATTCCCGAATTTTTCGTCTTACTTCCACTTCTCAAATTCTCCGGTGTTTGCTTGTGGAAAAGTAAGACGAAAAGTAAGTAGAGAATTCCCAAATTCTCCATTCCACTTGTTATATCTCCGGTGTTTTGCAAGTGGAAAAGTAAGTGGAAAAATTGTATTTGTATTCTCTTCTTTTGTTGCGTTTTGTGAGGTTAGCTAGGTACCTAGGAATTTCAAATTGAGTTATGTATTCACTGCGTATCGTGGATATTGTAAATCCATGCAATACTAACAGAGGAACAAGGATTATGTCTCTCAAAGTACCCGCTAAAAATTATAAATCACGCGAAAATGATCGATTTGGTCGTCGTCCAGTACAGAAGAGATGCTGTAAAATTTTTAAATATACACGGCAAAGCTTGTGTGTAGGATGATATCGCATCTACATTTCGCCCCCTAATTAAATATGTAATTAATTTTTGATAAACCGTTTTGGAAATAACTGTAAAAGAAGTGTAGTAGTCCTTTTTAAGGTGAGAAATTGGGCGTTCTTGGTACAAAAATTGACATATTTTCATCACATCATTGCGAAGAACTGGTAAGTCCTGGAAATTTACTTCCCATGACAAAAATGTTCCCAACGGAGCACTAATGGATGTAAAACAAAGAAGAAAGAAGAAATATATGCAAAATATGGAAACTGGGGTGCATATGACCGTAGTGTAAAAAATCGTTTTTCGGCGGTCAAAAGTCAGCTAGCACCTTAAAATGATCAAAGACAAACTACACAACTCGATTACCCTCTCCTCACTCTTTAATTTGGTACCAAACGTGACGCAGTTTGAGCAACCCCTATGAGGGGTGGTACGACCCCCAACCCCCAAAGCACCCTGCCCGCAAAATTGTTCACCTGTATTTTTGTATTCTAAACCCTTAATCTATCAAAAAAATTCCAATACTCTACAGCCCTCCCACATAGAGTTGGGCGCCCGTGAATATTGCGATAGGAAAATTTACCGCCGAAGGCGCTCAAATTTTTCATTAATCAGTTCCAATTTCTACCCCGCACTCTCCCCGCCACTTTTCTTAAACCTATCTTGTTCGCGCTGAGCTCCCATTTGTTTTTGATACCACATACATTCTCTTTCTACTCTCCATTCTCTCGTTATCCGGGCAAAACTCGTGAAAACCTACCCAGCTACATCCCTCAAAGACTACCCTAACAAAAAAGAAATTTAAATTTACTTCGACAGTGGAAGATAATAGGCAGATGTACCTCACATATGAAAAAAAGTCCAAACAACAACAAAAATTGATACCCTTAATCGTCCCAGGAGATTCGCACTTTTTCACATTTCTTACGTTTTCCCTAATTCTCCAACCATGTTAGTGAATTTGGAATGGAGAATTAGGGAATTAAGAATTCTAAGAAAACGCAATTCTCATCTCCCAAGTTCCCAAATTCTCCGTGTTACAGAATCCGGCCCCTGGTAAGGCTAGCAATATTTCCCTCTTGACCTGAGACTTAAAAAAAAAACCAATACTAATATGTATGTACCTACTCTCTTGAGATTATGTCAGTGTTAAACATCTTCATACGATTAGAAATCAAGTTCTCAACTATTATAAACCAGTTATCTTCTTAGGAATATATCATTACCTTTAAGCAGGAAATCGTGCAGAAATTTAAATATGATCATCTTGACACAGAAGCATATTTTTACACTCGACGCTAAGTATAGGTAAGGTGCAGAAGTACATACATAGTTCTCGTATGACTTTTTACCTATAGTAGCACATGCATATCAACTTGCTATCAACATTTCACCTTAAATATCCTTCAAGTCTTTGTCAACTTAATTTATTAAAATGAGCTAGAACAGTCGAAGATGAAGTACCTGTCAAATTTAAGCTTAGACCATTTAAGAGAATTGAAGGACAAGGATTTATGTTAAAGCACTTATCCTTCGTTAATTCAGTGCTCGCCGATTTTAGAGGTAAAGCGTTTCTTCTCATATCTTGTAAGACGTTGATACATACACGATAAATAAGAATACTTAACGGTAATAGGAATTTTTCGCTTAATTGAACCGAAAATTCTACTTTCGAATAATGAATAAGAGTGGGGTGAAGGTGTATAAGAGTTGCAAAGCTTGTCAATAATATAGGTAAAAATTTCTCATCTGTTGATTAGTTAAGATTCAGTGGAAATAATGCAAAGTTGAAGAATTTAGTTTAGTCACAATTGAGAAACAACTGAGAATAGAAAGGCTGTCAATGACCATTTTATAAGTTTTCCGCTTACTATGGATAAACATTTAGAAGTGTCAATATTGAATCCTGAGCCATTTTTATTAATCTAAAGACTCAAGGGATAGAATCCGACAAATAAAATTGAATGGCAGAGAGGTTGCCAGATTTGTAAATTGTATATTTCCAAAAATTTTCAAGCCACTTTAAGGGTCAAATTCTTGGTGATCTTCTGACTATTGTCACCGTTGTCTACTGCTCCTTTATCAGTGAGAGTATTTTCAAGTGAGTACCGAACATAATGCAAATATTTAATATCGGGTAACTGAAGTGGGATTTACGGGAAAATTCTCTTTACTAACAGAGGGAAGAAGGTTATATACAACTCAATGCAATAAAAACACGTAGATGTCGCTGCTACCCAAACCCACTTCTTTATAGAAAGTAAATTTAAATGTTTATCATTATTCGGTTATACTGTTTGTATCCTCCATAAGGCTGCACCCGACACGAATAGATCTATAAGAGAATCTGCAGATAGAAATGAGTTCAGTGAATATTCAGTTTGTGATCTAAATCTGTGGTAGCTACGTATTGCCTCAAATTAAATCATTTGACAGCCGCGCGTCTATATTGAACAAAATTGTTATAACAGGATATATGCGGCGGGTGGATCCACCTGTCTAAATCCATCTGTACTTTCTTACGCTTAATTCAGTGAGTGAATAATTGAGATATATTACTACAAGTATGCCTTTGGTATGGTACAAATTTACTCAAGAGGGATGTTATCTATCTAAAATAAACCTGGAAAAAGGCAATAAACAAAAATATATATTTAATAAATTTTCATATAAGCTAATCATGCTTAAAAATATGATTAGCTTATCATACGAATAGTCGAAGAAATGGCATCAGCAATTCCTTCACATTCCCGGCACAAATTCCCACCAAACCATTTTGGGAAAAACAAAAGTATCTATTTCACCCAAGTCGTTTTGCTTAAAATACTCCCATGGCAATTTGCCATCCGCAATTACAAAAAAAAATACAAATTAAAATGAATTAAAAGACAAGTCTTACCTTTAGTAAGATTAATCACGAAAAGTACAATTTGTATGTATATATGTATACATACATATTAGGAACAAAATATTAGGAACAAAAGCTTTCGCCATAAGAAATACGCGCCGCGAAAATATATTACATGTATACTCGCGCCGCAATTTCAATCGACGGGACGGTGGCTGATATTTATAAAAACATCAAATTTCATTTTTTCAAGCCTCCGTCCAACGAAAAATATTCTGGACTTGTTTAAACAAGAAGTTAGTGGGTACTTAGCAGCAGTTTGACTTGATTCGCTCTCTTTTGTGATTTAATTGATATAATTGGCGATTTATTCCTTCGTGTAATTTCCTAATAATTTTTCCTAGTGTTGTATTTTATTACTGAACTAAATAATTTGTTTAATTGACGGCTAAAATAAAATATTCTGATTCTGGGTAACGACTGGATTAAGGAGTTTTGTTTTAGGTAGCGATTAAATCAAAGGTTTTTTATTGTGTGTAGCGACTGCAATAAAAAGCATTACTAACAATACACTTTATTTCTGGTATCGACGGAAATAAAGAATCTTGCTTCGGGTCTCGACTGAAGTTAAGATACTTACTAACATTCACTTTAACCCGGGTCTCGACTCACTTAAGAGAGATAATATATTACTCACAAATCACTTTATTGCTGGTCTCGACTGTAATAAAGTTTCTTATTGCGGGTCTCGACTGTAGTAAGAAATTTACTAACTCAAACTACTTTATTGCGAGTCTCGACTGTAATAAAGAGTGTTATTGCGGGTGGCGACTGTAATAAGACAATTACTAATAAAACCACTTTATTGCGGGTATCGATTGTAATAAAGAGTCTTACTGTGGGTATCGACTGTAGCAAGACAATTACTAACACAAACACTTTATTGCGGGTCTCGACTGTAATAAAGATTCTTACTGCGGGTCTCGACTGCAGTAAGAAAATAACTAACACAAAACAATTTAATGCGGGTCTCGACTGTAATAAAGAGTTTTATTGTGGGTGTCGACCGTAATAAAACAATTCTTAATAAAACCACTTTATTGCGGGTATCGACTGCAATAAAGAATGTCCTACACCCAAACCTCAGTCAAATAAAAAGTCAAGTAAATCAGCTGCCATGTGTCGATCGGTTGAGTACAAGTCAATTGCAACAGTTATATAAATCAAATTATAGAATTTATTGAATTTTAAAAATCTAGTTGGAGTGCGAGTTACAGTGTGGTAAACTTTGTGAACCGAAGAATTAAGCTACGAAATTATTGACTTTGAACCAGGGTTATAGCTTTCGTCACATTTTTTCATTATTTGCGTGTTCGCTCTAACTACGGCAGAACATTTTTTGGTCCTTCGAGCCGGATTTGAAGTCTAGTGGTATATATTCTCAGTCTTTCAATCATGGCTACACTGCAAAAACTTCTCACTAATCAAACCACCTCAGCTCTAATCTTCGAAAAATTGTTCAATAACTACAACAAAATTGAGGTAGAAAAACGAACGAAAGCACTTATTTCTGAGCGGTTAAACGCCCTAAGCGAAATTTAGTCCGACTATAAGAATACGCATTATACAATTCTCCAAGCTAATCAGCCTTTAGGGGCTAGCGAACTGCAAAAATACGAATATTTTGCAAACGATCAGCTCTCAAGCGTGGAAAATAAATATTACACGTTTCGAGGTATTCTCAGAGATGCACTAGATGCATTCGAAACAAAAGTGGAATCCAAGCCGAACACGGAGAATGACTCTTCTTCGTTTTTGAGATTGCCTAGCATGACAATCCCAAGATTCTCAGGGTCATATGAGTCATGGAGGTCGTTTCGTGATCTATTCCAATCCCTGGTGCATACAAATTCTGCGTTGTCTCCAGTATAAAAATTGCATTATTTAAAATCAAATATTTCTGGAGAAGCAGAACATTTATTGCGTCAGCTTCCAATAACCTACGCGGGTTACGACAACGCATGGAAGATATTGCTTAACAGGTATGACAATAAGCGAGTATTAATAAATGCCCAATTAAAAATTCTGTTCAATCTACCTAAAGCGACACAAGAGTCAGCCGAGGCAATAAAAACTGTGCTAGACAAATCTTCCGAATGCATTTACGAATTCGAAGCATTAGAAGTTCCCACTAAACACTCGGATAGAACCCTGATTTACATGCTAGTGCAATTCTTACCAGCAGAGACGCATCGCCTATGAGAACAAGAAGTAAATGGTACAAATGAACTTCCTACCCTAGAATCTTTAAAAGCTCATCTAGAGACTAGATTCCGAAGTCTAGGAGCAATCTTAGACACAAAACCATACTCAGTAAGCAAACGAACTCAAATTCCAAGAGCATACACTCACCTTTCATCATCTGGTGACAGCTGTATAATGTTTGAAATTTATTAAACGTGATGTAGATTCAAGATTCAAAATTGTCACGTCAGCGATGTGGAAGGAAACATCATTCCTTACTCCATAGGAATAACGCAACTCCACAGGGTTCGATCGAAGCATCAGAAAACCCAGATATACATGCTCCACCTTCACCTTCCACATCCAATTTTCACACGCTTCACGCGAATCAATAAGTACGAGCTACACAAGCCTTGCTTGCCACAGCATTGTTGAAATTTCCGTCAAAAAAGGGTACTATGCTTACTATAAGAGCCTTGATTGACTCAGGGTCTCAAGTCACGTTCATAACTCAAGCCGCCGCACGCTAGCAGAAATTGGACATTGTGAACACGTCGATACAAATCACTGGTTACTCCAGGAAGACAACTGTATAAAGAAGATCGAGATTGTGAAGATTATCATCAAAAGGCTAATTATCGAAACGCTAGCGGCCAACATCAAGCTCATTTTTCCTTTATAAAAGATAGTTCCAGCTTAGTCCACTATCGTGGCCTGACTTTACGTCGATTCTACGATCAAAAGCCCCCAATAATCTTCCCAAAAGAAAGTAACTTGACAAGATTAATAATTAATTCACACGAAAACAATTGGTTCTGTCCACATAAGACATAAATTAGTACACCCCAAGAGTAAAAAAAGGGTAAATCTACAATGGGATTTAAATGACCCATTTCAAACAAAAACCAATGATGAAATTTCAAAAATGCCAATATAAATATCCATACATATTTCTTGTAACATAAAACAAATGGCAGTCTAAGATAGAAGCACTACATAAATGACAGCCCTTCAATACATTGATACCATGCAGCACAATGAAGTGCATTTGAAAGGAAAAAATCTTTTTTTTTGCTTCCGCTTTCATTTTTCTGAAATAAAACAAAAATTCATTTTTGTTTCCGTGGGAAAATTTCAATAAAATTCATATTCCCCAAAAATTGAAAGTACATTGCTAATAATTGCATATATGTACCTACACACAAACAAAAATCAAACAAATAAACACAACATTTATTTCCTCCTAATCTATTTCTTTTTTTTTTACAAAAATTTAATATCCATGTAAAAATTTAAACTTTTTTTTACAACCACAAAAGTGCATTCTTGCCATACAATATCATGCAAGCCACTACAATGGAGAACAATCTTACTACAAGATATTCAAATTTAATATATCAGATCAAAAGCAATATATATTTCTGAGTATATTTCTTTTTGAATGACTCAAATCCGTCAAAAAATGACAAAGTTATTGAAGTTTAAAAAAACGGAAATTAAAAACGGCGAATCTGGTGATGACGTCACGGTACACAACACGCACGATGCCAGTTTGCACAATATAATATTTATAAGACGATATTTTATGAAATAAATACAAAACAAATCCAATCCCGTGCGCTTACTATCACGGTGGCGCAGCAACTATACTCGCGCTGCGTTAGACCGCGAATTGTATTGTGTATAGTGACGTCATCATGCTAGAGCGCGTTTTTGAGAATGCGGCGCTAAAATAGCTATAACTTCGTCATTTTTTATCCGATTTCAATAATTCTTTCACTGAATTAATTGTTTATTTTGTGATTATGATTCTGCATAATTAACTAAAATAGCCATTGTTCTCCATTGCTAACAAAAAAATGTCATCTCCGTGAGAAAAATTTCAAACGTTCAACAATTCATCGTTATACAAACGATCGAAATTCCAATCGCCGCAATTGTATGCACCTACATACATACAAAGCCGTTGTTTACATCAAGATAAATTCCGTAGTCGAATGACTGGAATTGCATTGCTACAATGTATCACATAACCGTTACTCTGATCGCCAGATCTCATGCACAGCCTGATCATGTATAATCAAGAGGACCCGTTAGGCCTCTGTAAATATCGAGCTCGTTGCTTAAAAGGCACAGTTTAGTTCAAATTTTTAAAAAGGCAAAATGGAATCGTCCAACAGCTTGATTTAGGAAGATACCAAGCCGCCACCAACGCCAGGGAAGTCCATAGAGTGCGAGGTGAAGAAAATTTGGGAGTTGCAAAAGCAAATAAACCAGCTAAAGACAACGAAGCAGATCAAAAACATTAGCAGACGTCTCAACAACCTGCAGCTAGAGGAGTCGAAGTTGATTGAGATTCTCGATTCTCCACCACAGTCACCAAGTCGGGCAAAACAACTCGAGTCATTACCAGGAACCTCTGCATCAGCAAACAGACTGGATAAAATCCAACAGACACCATCTTCCAAGATAAAAGTCTTGGAAGATAACACGATGAGACCTCCAAATTAATCAACGGAAGTGATGACGATATTCAGATAGAGATGCAAAATCCGCATACGAGGACCATCGAGACATTGGCCACTTCGATGAAGGTCTTGCGAAAGTCTAAAAAGTAGATATCGGAGATTTATAACTCAAGACGTCGCGTAATATAATATCCGTATACTTCAAGATGGGCATGTTAAAATTCTCCAATAAAATATAACAAAAGTATTTCCTTTGTTTCCATTCTAGAAACCTGTCATTTCGTTTCCTATAATATCACTAATGGGGCTTGTAAACTTCACTTCAAAACTGCGTTGACATATTTGGGGCCACATCGCTTGCAAAATTTTCTTGGTTTCTTTTCTGTCTTCCAACCATTTTCAGATCTTTAGTTTGTTATGGAATTACAACATATAGAGTTCATGTGCACTGTGAACGAACTACCATGACCGGTCCATACAAAATAGTTTTATTGGTCTAAAGATGCGAAAAGATTACATATATTAACATATACATATATTAAGATTTAACTTCTTTCAACGGATCAGACCCATCACGCCTTACCCTTTTAACATTGCTCTGATTTACTTCTTCAGTTGTATTTCGCTTGACTCCTTCCTTTGTGGCATGTTATGGCAATGAAATTTCAGTTATTCCAACACACCAGTCATCAGTAAACTTGCATGCTCTAGGTAGTGCATTTGTAAAAGCTGATAGGGTATTTTCGCAATAAAACTGCATGGAATAGTTACTTAAAAGGCATACGTAAAAGTCATTATCTTTTATATCTACAGGCATTTTTAAATTCTTTCCCAATCAACGTTCGGTATACTTCAGAATTGCTGCTTATTATTATTACAGACTTTCCCAAGTAATTGATGGTACGCTGGCACTTCTAGCTTTTGCAGCGTTTTTTAGGCTATCACTTTGTCGTACAACTTTCTTAACTGGCAACGAAAGCATATATTGACTCGGATCTAGCAGAGACAGCCTTCATATAGATTGATTTTTGGATGGTTTTCTACCTTTGTCACCTGTAGTACTTTCCGTATCGAATACTTCTAATATGTTCGCAGCTTCATCTATACTCAGTTCTGCAGATACAGTGTATTGGGTTTTACCATCCTCAGCGGTGATTACCTTATTATCTTTATTGCGAGCTTTGGTTTCAGAAATCGTCTTAGGTATTTCTGAAGGTGGTTTCAGACTTTTCCTATACCACTAGCTGATAGGCGGCGTTTGGAAACAGGTGATAACGGTTATCTTGGTGGTGATATTTCATCAAACTCGAAGAAATTCTCCTCCATTCCTTCAGGTGTATTTTCTTTTAAGGGTGATGATTGTGTTGATATTTCATCTTTAAAAATAAATTTAGTTTGGGTAATACTATCCTGCAAGCTTTTCTGTTTCATAGTCTTTTCTGCTATTAAGCGAATATTTATTTTTTCATCTGTAGCTCGCGTAGCTTTTCGTGTTAAGTTTGAAAACTTTATTATTTCATTTCGGTAATTATACCATTTTTCCCTATCAGATAAATTCTTTTTTTTTGTAAATGTTTTATCTATAGTCTTATCGAACCTAGATTGATTCAGGGAATCCTCAATATCGTTTTTAAATTTTTCGTAAACTCCTGGTGAAAGAAGTAACATTTTATTCAGATTATTGTTTTTATACATATTTCTCAATTAAAGAACCAATTACACCTGATAATACACTTCCTAGCAACACTGGTAAAAAGCCTCCACGCTGTGTCAATATTTTACGTTGTCTGTTTACAGATCTTTTTGCAACAACTAGTTTTCGTAAATCCTTTTTATACTAACAGAGCGAATTGTATATCTTTCCACGAGGACTATGATTTCCCTTCAAAGTATTAAGAGTAATTTCACAAAGTGTTTTTATAACTTCGGGGTCGGCATTTTTAATAATGGCGTGCCTTAATTTTGGTCTCGCTGTTCTAAGAACATATAGAATATGCTTGTTGAACCTTAATCGATTCATTCGTGACACCATTTTTACCGATCAAAGAGTTATGCGGGTAAAAGCAAGTTGTAAAATCTTTATTAAAAATATCAGTACGGAATCTGAATATCTCGTTGATATCTTGAGTTGAATCTATTAGTATATATCCGTGTTGCGCCTGCGTAATCTCTTTATATATTTTTAGCAGCTCTGAACTATTTTCTGGATAGATCTGCCTCGCTAAATGGATAAACTGGCTTTTATCATGAGGGTTTTTACATACAACGAGGTATTTACAGTTAAGTGATATGTCTCGAGAAAACTTACCCTGGTGAAATACATTTTATGTTGCAAGGATTGTTAAATGATTGCGATGATGAGAGCCTTTTGTAAAGAGTTCACGTACTTGCCTGCTAAAAGAATTTAACATCATATCATCCAATACAACTAACGTAGGTTCCTGTGTATAATTTACAAACTCTTCAGGGATGCAAATTTTGCAAAAAGGTACTTATATAATCTTTCAAGAATGAGCAGAAGACAAATTATTAATGAACTACATAGGCCAGCCCACAAAAACTTTAAACGTCGTCGTGTAACGATTAAAGGCAAAGATTACCTGCGGTAGGCAGACTTAGTTGATATGCGTTTATATGCTCAAGAAAATCAAAGCTTTAGCTTTTTACTAACTGTAATTGATACATTTTGAAAATACGCATGGGCTTTACCAATTAAAGAAAAAAGTGGGATAGAAGTCAATAAAGCAATGCAGCTAATATTCAATCAGGGTTGTATTCCAAGAAACTTGCAAACAGATGATGGAAAAGAGCTCTACAATAAGTCGTTTAAGCGCTTGATGGGTATATATGATGTTAATCATTATTCAAGTTATAGTTCATTAAAGGCGTCAATTGTAGAAATATTTAATAGAACGCTGAAAAATATTATGTGGAAAGAGTTTAGTATGAATGGTAATTATCACTGGTTGAGTATGCTGGACAGGTTAACAAAAAAGCATAACAGAACAAAGCATCGAACTATTAAGCTGAGGCCTATAAACGTAGGCCCTGTTGATGAGGTTCGTTTATTGCTAACTGTGTATAAAAAGCCAAAAACAAAATCACGCCCAAAGTTCAAAGTGGGAGACTTTGTTCGTATAAGTAGAAACAAACATGTTTTTCAAAACAGGCTGCCCCCAAACTGGTCTACTGAAATTTTCAAAATAAAGGAGGTAAAAAACACTTATCCAGTAACTTACATTCTTGAAGACTATCATGGAGATATAATACAGGGCTGCTTTTATCAGCTCGAGCTATCTCCAGTCAGCTATACTGATACTTAACTTGTAGAAAAAGTTTTAAAAAGACGAAACGGTAAAGTTTATGTGAAATGGCTAGGTTTTCCACAAAAGCACAACACATGGATTAATATAAAAGACGTTTTATAAACAGCCTTTATTGCAGTCACAATGCTGATCTTAAAGCGTGAATATGGTCGGTTAAAAACACTTAAGAATTTAACTTTGGATGACAGGAAATCACACAAGCTAGCAAGGAGCGGCATCTTTTACACCAACCTGAAAGACATAGCAACATGTTATTTTTGCTGCATGGAAATGAGTGCATTAAATTGTCCTGAAGATGTTGAGGCGGAACATTTTCGACGTTCACCTAATTGCATATATGCCAACGGCAAGGACGTATGTGGACCGTATAATAGTCCGCAACCATCATCAGAATGCACGAGGTGGGCTTCAAACACTTTGAAAGTTTTAGCTGGAGCGTTAATTTTGCTTGGCTTATGTTGTGAAATTTACAATTTTTACGAACAGTTTACACGGGAGGTATAAAAATACATTTGCGTGTGTATATGTGTGTGTGTGTGTGTGTGTGAGTATGCTGACGTTATACACAACAAATATGAAAAAAAAGTAAGATTCCAAACCCTACTTGAAGTCAAATATTTTCATGTATGGAGTTACGCCTATCATAATGCACGCAAGGGACCGTGGATCACTTACGGATTAGATCGATGCAGAAGGTGCGCATTATGCAATGTAGTTTAATTTTAAGTTCTATTCTTCGTCACTCACACAGATGCAAAATCTTTATCGAGCGATTTAAACTGTAAAAACAAAACGCAGAAAATAAAAATATATTGATAGGGTTCGCCTTTTATTTTAAAAGCCCCGAAATTTCTCACTGCCGCCTTATCGAAAGGCATATTATCCAACCGCACTAATCATTTCCAACACTCCATGGCCTATCCTACTGACCTTCAATACAGGCATTTTATCTCAGCCGAATTCGCTTTTTTCTCAAGCAACCCGTTTCTTTTATCTCACCTTCACCCACATTCGTGTCGTTCACAACATCAAGTTCACTGACTGCTGCCGATCTTTTCCTTTTTTTGCAGCTCTTTATCATATCCCGGCAGTAATGTACGCCACAAGAATCAAGAAACCTTGCATAAGCAGCATCAGAGCTTGCTCCTTCCTTAATCTTTTTTCCTTTACATCAAAAATATTCCGGAAATAAAGTCACCCACATGTCAGGTAGATTTTAATTCTATGCATGAATAAACAACAACAAAATCGTGAAAAGTATCGCGGTCAAGTCCAAGTTTTAAAACTTGTATGGAAAAATGACGTAGAGGAAGTGTGACTAACTGATCAAGCTTGTTTGGAGTGGAAGAAAAAATGAACGGAATATAAAAAAAGAAATGCAAGAACGGCTGAAGATATGAAGATAACGATGTAGGCTTAAACCATGCATGCTAGATACATATGTTCGCAAGATTTTGTGCTTCAGTTATCTGCTTGCCTGGTATATATATATATAATTTTATGAAACTTTACTGTGCTTGTACGTAAGTCGCCTATAGTACACCTGCTCGGACCGACTAGGTTCAGCCATCCTAGAAACTGGACCTTTCCACAAACAGTACCCATCTCCCGTCCTTATCACAGACAGCACCAGCTCTCTCCTTCCAACAAACATCCTGCATCAAGACAACTCGATATCAAGTCAGCCTTTATATTTTTAACCCCCAATGCTTGCGACAGGGACGTGTCTATCCTACTCCCTCCTCAACAACTTCTTATCGGCAGTGGGAACCGTCTTGCAGAATACTCGGGAGTGGGATCCTCGTGGCAGTTGTCTCTATCAGATGTAATGTAAAAGTATAGGGAGGTGGGACTCTTACTGCTTAAGGTCCATAAGAAAATACCTCCCGGGTTTGGAAAAGTGTGAAAAAGGCAATTGTGGTAATTATCGGCACAGTGTAATGATTTTGTTGTCCTCCTTCGATTAGTTAAATTTCGATTTCCGAGGCTATTTGTGAAGTGCGAGTTGCAGCGTGATAGCAACGTAAGCTTGAAACTTGTAGAGTTTTAGGCTGGTGTGATTGTGCTTCGTATGTATCCTGGCCTCACCTATGGGATACCCAGGGCCGGTATGGCTTGTGGCGCTCCGAGTAGGGTAAAGTTACAGTAGATAGACTTTCCTCTTGGTGTTTCACAAGCTGGTAATTTTCATCGAGGGAATTGCAGATCGGGATTTATTCCACCTTGGGATTTCGGATGGCAATGCAAGATAGCGTATAATCGGTGTGTATAACACTTTATTTCCCTTTTTTATATGGCTTTTTTCGTTTGTGGATATGCGTGTAGGTGGATGTATTTTGTTCGTATGACTTCCGTGCTAATGCCGGGAAGTGGAAGCTCCAAGCTTTAAAGATTTTGGGGCTCCAAAAATTTATTCAACATCACCGACCCAAAAAGAAATTTGACACTAAAACACACTACCAATAATTGAGAAAAATTGAGATTTTCCTATATTAGCCCTCAAAGTACAATATTGTCCAAATTCGAGTGTTCAGCTTTCAAGTTTACAAGATTTATGCAAGTTACAAACTTAATTCGACTAGAACTATAGACATTTCTTAGGTGCGATTAGCTATTCGGTACTGCAACTTGAATTATTGCTGTATTCGCAAGTGCCGAGATGATCACTAGGTATGACAAGAAGAATGCGATCCGATTCCGTTCTCTTTTATAGGACCATTGTCCTTCAAAAAACATCGTCGTGCCGAAAGGGGCTTGAACGTTTCCTTCTGACTGAGTTCTTCTAATTATTAGGTAAAATTTCTTTAAAATCTATTACAAAAATTTCATTTTAACAAATTCATTAAACTTAATTAAATAATTCTATAATTAAAATTTGTTATTGACATTTAACTTAATTAATTTATTTTGTACTAAGCTACCTTAAAAATATTTCTTTTCAGAGTCAAGTTTTTCGTCTGGAAGTTGGACTCTCAGTTACCACAGCTGTCAGTCCTTCACATCAGGCAAGTTCCAACTGTTGTTTATTGTTTCGATTATAAGTGTTTTTCTTCTTGTTTCGCGACAGATCTTTCAATCAATTTTATCCATTGCAACAATATATCTTATTATTTCATAGAGTTTTTGGAAAACACCGTAGAGCTATTTTTACCTTTAAATAACAAAAACGAGAAGACGTTTTTTCTAATAAAAACCACCTTTTATTGCTCAATTACACGTTTGAAAAACCCTTTAAAAGTCAAGTAGGAAGCTACTGAAGATGGACAAATAAGTCCGAAATGCATTTATCAAAATTTCTTTAAGTAGTGTTTTTCAAACGTGTAATTGAGCAATAAAAGGTGGTTTTTATTAGAAAAAACGTCTTCTCGTTTTTGTTCTTTAAAGGTAATATATCTTATTTTCTACTTTTTAGTCATAGGTACTCTCGAGACTCGACTCTTGAAACTCGGCCCACGAAAATCGGCTCTAGAAACTCAACTCTCGAAAATCGACTTTCGAAAATTGAATCTCGAAATTCGGATCTCAAAATTCGACTCTCCAAACTCGGCTCTCGAATTTCGGCTATCGACTCGGATCCCATACGGCCCAAATTGGACAGCTCCCAGCGTTGAATATTTACCCCAGACCCCCAACACTTCTGAAAATTTGACATCACTCTAGATTCACTCAATCTAAAACCGAAAACCACATGCAAATGCGTCGGCATTTACTACCGTAATACCCTTTCTTTCATTACGAACGGCACAGTCAAAGCGTGGTAGTTTCCAACCAAAACCCCCACGCTTAGTACCGTAAAACTCTTTCCTTCATTACGAACGACACTCTCACCACAAAACCCCCAAAACGTAAGAAAATTTTACTCAATCGGAAAGCTCCACATTCACCTATTCTAAATCAAAGAACACGATGTAAATCCATCCACGTTTACTACCCTAAAATTCTTTCGTCACGAACGGCACTCTCAGGTGCTCAGGCGCAAACTTTCTGAGTCTGTAAGTTGACAGAAAGTTATTAAAAAGTGCGCCTAATGTAGTTCGGTGTATGTGATTTCATTCTGTTTATTAATTCAATTTTGGTTCCCGTGGGTAATTTGAAGGTGCGAGTGGCAAAGTGATAGTTGTTAAGTAAAATTGAGACCGATTGATCTATAACTAATGTGATACTGAGTGCTTCGTGTGTAGCCTGGTCTCACCTGTAGGTGATCCAAGGGATATATGGCTTTTGGGGCTCCGATTAGGGAAATTTTCATCGAGGAAGCGGTTGATTGGTGTTTGTTTCACAGTGAGATTACGGGTACGCCAGTGCAAGATACCTGATGATAAGAGAGTATAACACTGCGTTTTTATATAAATTTATATTGGTGGCATGTGTTTGTCCGAATTGTATCTCATCTATTGCGGGGAGGGGTAGTGAAAGCTCCGAGGCTCTAGAGCTTTTGGGGATCCAAATATTTAGGGACTACCTTGCGGCTCCGCGTGTTCATAAGCCAATATATAAAATTGACCTGAGTTGTGATAGTCAATAATTCGACTGAAAACGGCTGCGACCAGGATATCTGATCGGGCAGGAATATACAAAGGTGCACACTACTATTTCGTGCTTAAACAATTTTGAAAAGGTAGATGTGCTAACCGAATTCCGTAACCTAAACCTATGATTACGCCAGGATCTATCTTTAATTTTCAATGAGATCTCACGATTTTCTCTAACAGAAACAACAACTTTAATTTTTTTTTACACTTGTTTAGGTCTTTTGACTCGCTAACTAGGAATATGACAAGAAGGCCGCGACATTATTTCAGCTTTTTATAGGACTATTGCCTTCCAAAAACATCAAATTGCCGAAAGGGGTAGGGTTTGATCGTTGCTCTCTTAATTAGTTCCTCCAATTATTAGGTAAAATTAAAAGCTAGTACAAAACTTCATTTTTAAATAAAAAATATTAAAAAAACTTAAATTAAATAACGTTAGTAAATAAATTGCACTAAAAATTAAAAAAGATTTTGTTCTTTATCAATGATATAGACAAGAAAAGCTTCATTTCAAAATAAGAAATGCATAATTCAGATTAAAATTTAAAAGTTTAGGCTTTCGTAACTACAATAACAATGGTCGCTCTTATAAGTATTGTATTAGGAGGGTGGATAACACTATCTTATTGAGGGTTTTGTAGCTCTTATGTTTTAATAATTGCTCATAGATTATATTCATCGGGATGATTTTTCTTAAGATTTAATCTTAGTTCTAGCATTGTGATATTTAAGAATGAAAAAATTATTTATTACTCTTTCGTGCAACTTATTTACGAAAATAATTTTTTTTTAAATTTCTTTAATATAATTATTTTATTTTCTACTTTTTAGTCAATATATGTTCGCTAAAAACTGATATAGCAGTAGATAATCTATCTTATATATGCATTTTAATTCACATCTATCTACATTCTTTTGCGAACGTTGTGGGGTAATTTTGTTTTCTTTGTGGTAAGTTGTTTAGAAGATTATTGCACTTCAGTGTAAATAGTAAGTGTAAGTAAAAAAAAAAGTTTACACGAAAAATCTGGAAAAATTTATACCACATCAAAACCCACATAGAAAATTTAAATGTTCCCATAACACATGTAGAACATAATTTATTTATTTATTTTGAAGTTAAAAAGATAGTAAACAGAAATTTCCAATAACATACTACCTTACAATTAGAAGGGTAACGAATTTTAATAAATTTAAAGAAGAAGATAAAGTAATAATTATGTTTAGAAATAAATGAAAAAATAGAGTAATAACTAAAGAAATAAAACTAAAAAAGAGAGAGGAAGAGAAATAAAAAAGAAAAAAATGCAAAAAATAATTAAGCTAAATCTAAAATCTAAAGAACACGAAAAAACTAGAAAATAAGAACAAGCAAATAGAGAAAGTAAGACTAAAATACAGTTGGAAAGCGGAAGGCAACAAATGCTAAGGAATTAGGAAATTAGTAAAGCGAAGCAGTAAAAAGAGAGTAATGCAAAACAGAAATGATGTTAATAACCGATCTCGCGGAGAATAAATTTTTTAAATGTCAGGGGACTAGTGTTAAATATATCTATATTGTTAAATCTTGTGTTGAACGATTTAGTAATTCTGTAGATAGGTGATTTCTCCTTAATGTTAGTTCTGCAAGTAGGTAGTCTGAAGAGGGTCTGGAATCTCGAGTTGCGCGGGGGGGACGTTCAAATCAATACTAGAGACTAGTGCGTGACAATATACTCGACCATTTAAAATGTTATATAGAAATGTACTATCCAAGTAGATTCCGCGACTTTCTAGTGAGATTAAGTTGTATTTTGCTAATCTTTCATGATATTCTATATTGTTATTCTCTGGTTTATTTAATAAAACTCTGGTGAATTTACGCTGGACAGCCTCAATTTGAGCACTAAAAGAAGAGTAAAATGGACTCGAGAACTGACTAGCATACTCCAGAGTACTCCTTACTAAAGAATAATAGAGACTGATATAAGAGGATGCCGGCCTAAACGATTTACAGGTGCGAAAGATAAAGCCTAATAAACGAAATGATCTGGAAGTAATAAAATTGATGTGAGTAATGAAGAGGAGCTTACGGTCGAAAATCACGCCCAAATCTTTTACCTCATCAACACGTGATACAGCAGTGCAGTGAATGGTATAGTCAAAGAGTATGGGGTCTTTTTTACGGTGAAATGAAATGCATTTACATTTGCTTACGTTGATTTCGATACATATCTCTTGGCACCATTTTTCTAGTCGTAGTATATCCTTTTGAAGATGGACACAATCCGGCACGTTATTAATTTTTCTAAAAATCTTGGCATCATCAGCGTATAATAAACAATCAGACATAAAACAAGAATACATGTCGTTGATGTATATGAAAAAGATCAATGGTCCAAGTATTGTACCTTGGGGCACTCCGGAGATTTGCTTCAATGCGGGGGATTGTAGCCCATTAAATACAACGCTAATATCACTGCTAGTTAGATAGGAGTGGAACCAAGATATGGTGTCTGTTTGAAATTCCATTAGTGCCATTTTCGATAGGCAGTGCTTGTGATTAATCTTGTCAAAAGCTTTAGCAAAGTTAGTGTGGATAGAATCTATTTGTGTATTTTCATCGAGAGCAGATGCGATTTTGTCTGTGAATAAAGATAAGTTGGTGATCGTAGACCGTCCCGGTAAAAAACCGTGCTGTTCTTCAGAGATAAATGGTTTTATTTGGAATAGGAGTTGATGGTAAATGACTTTTTCAAAAATTAGTGCAAGAGCGTTAGAGATAGAAATAGGCCTATAGTTAATAACGAGTTTAGGGTCACCAGATTTATAAATTGACATAACGAAACCATTTTTAAGAGATACTGGGTAGATTTTATTAGTGATTGAAAGACTGAATAAACTACTAAGCGGTTCCGCTAAACTTTGTGCGCATCTCTTAAAAAGAATATTTGGAATCCCGTCAGGTCCCGGGTTTTTGTCACAATTAAGATTACTCAATACGTTAAGAACAGATTCTGAAGAAATAAAGCTCAACATAATATTCATATTGGAACTGTCCGGAGAGGGGGAAAGGATAATGCCGGGGTCTTTTTCAAAGTATATGGAAGTAAAGTACGTTGAAAACATCTCACATATAAGAGGAGGAGATGACGATGTATCATCAGTAAATATTAATTCTTTAGGATACGTGTTCGATCTATTTAGGTTTTTACTGAAAGCCCAAAATGCCTTGGGGTTGCGTTATAGCAAATGCTCAGTGCTTTCGGCGTACTTTTGATAACATTGAGTAATCAAGGATTTAGATAGCTTCCTCAAATAGGAAATAGTTTTATAAATCTCAGAGTGGGGACTTTTTTTGTACAGACGCCTATATTTTTCTTTTGCCTTCAGGACTTTAATCAATTGGGAGCTATACCATTTCCGAAAATGGTTCTGATTATTTCAGGGATAAATAGGCCTATTCCAGTATTAAGTGCTTCATAGAATTTATTAAATGATTGGTCAACATCAAGTAAAAAGATTAGAGAGAAATTAAAATTTTCTAAAAATTCAGAGAGGCCAGTGTAATTGCCTCCTTGAAAACTTCTTTTTTTAGTAAACTCATTACGGACATTTCTTGAATGTGTCTATCTTAGATAGTGGACATAGGGATGAAGTAATACTAACTTTGGAATGAGAAATGTTTGTCCAAACTAAATCGAGAAGTCTATTGTTTATATTAAATTTATTATTAAATTGCTTTAGATTACATAATTCCATATTATTAAGAAGGGAATGTGAGGAAAGACTATAGGCTGCTGAGGGACGCATGCAATTGTCAGGCGTCTCATAAGCCCAAGTGAGATGCGGTAAGTTGATATCACCTAAGAATACTACTATTGTGTTAGCAGGAAGCTGTAATATTTTATCAGCAACACTGGAAAAAAGCTTAAGAGCTCAAAACCCTACACCAACCTACACCCCATTCTATCATAAAATTCGAAAATCATACATTTTAGTGATATTCGTGTGAGAAAAGTTTGTTGTAAAATTTCTTACAGAAGGTAAAATACCATTTAATAGCATTCAACAAGGGCTTTAATTTGATACAACACACGGCCCAAATTGGACTACCCTAAGGGGTGTTGTTACCACCCTATCCCAAATGGAAATTAGATTCCGAAAGTCAGAATTAGTTGTGTTTTCGAAGACGAGGTCCTACGGATATTATATTCACACCAATTTCGATTGATCCATAAGATTCTCTTGGTAGTTGACTACGAAACCTTGGAAACGAGATATACGATTTTTATATTTGATGAAAAGTTAGTGAAGCTTTCGATTATTTTTCTTCTACACTTTCCTTTATGAAAAATGTTATGGGTTTAAAAACTATTTCTTCAATTGTTTCTTAAATTTCACATTAAGAAAAAAACAAACAGAAATTCACTTTCAATCAAAATCTACAGTCGTGTGAACTTTATCCAGTTAATTTCTAAAATTTGTCTAAGTAAATTGAAGTAATAAATTAAAGAGAAATGTGACAGTTCGTGTGTTATCAAATAGCAGAAATAATTCAGAGAATTGCAATCGTCCTAATATTTCAGTGAACTCCAAAGTGAGATAGATAACAGCAATATGCTTTGCCTTAAACGGAGTGATTTTTAAGAAAAGAAAGACAAATGTGAAGAACAGCTAGGAGCCATAGGAGTTTAAAACAGAAATTTTTAAGTTATCTTGAAATACTTTTTTCTAATGTATACCATGTGCCATAGAGTTTCAAGAGAAACTTTTGTGTATATACAAAAAGTTGAAAAAGATTAAGAAGTTAATTGAAAGTATACAGGAAAGACATACGCGAAAATTGTAGCTTAAACTTTGTAGCAAATTATTCTCTTTTTTTTGTGTTATTATTAACTAATGATGGATTATTGAAGAAGAACATTTTTTTTTCCTAGGTATGATATTAGAGATGAAAAATTGGTGTGCGTTTAGTCAAAGACTCAAATGTGATAGTTGTAGATATAAAAAAAAATTACTAATATACAGAAATGTTGCAAAGTGCACTTTAGGTTAATATTAGGTCTTATTTATATCTTTAGAGAACATTTACTGTTTGACTGAGATAAGAAAAAATTAACTCCTTAATTGCATAACAATTCTGCATGTCGATCAGGATTAATCTGTACTCTGCTTTGATAGAAATTTCTTCAGGCCTCACTTGATGGGGTTCTGCTCAATTCCGTTGAAACTAAAGATCTACTTTTTGAGCAGACAACTCAACACGTCCATAATTTCTGGCTTTCTGGCAAATTAGATGACATTCATGTATCTTATTTTTGAAAACAAAAAATAAACCTTTCCCTGTGGATAGCTTCCATAACTGTCCACTGGGACAGCAAGTCAAGCAATTTGTTTTGAGAATTATCAAATTCTCTACAGTATTGTTTGTTGTTGTATTTTGTGAAGGTGTCTAGGTATATAGGAATTTTCAAAATACATTATAGATTGATTGCGTATCCTGGCTGTATGAAAAAAAAAATCTATGTAATACTTATAGAGAGTATGTACTGTGGGATCTTATTGTGCCCGCTGAAAATTTCAAATTACGCAAAAAATGTAGTTACTTTCCATACAGAACAGGTATTAAAATGTTGAATATGCACATTAAAGTTTGTATGAATGGATAAAATCACATCTATATATGTTCCCTAATTATATATTGACAATTATATATTGACATTTTATTTAAGTTGTGTTCAGTCTTGGAACCCTCTCTACGATAGCCATGGACACCTAAAATGAAAAGCAAATCACAACAAAGAATCGCTATTCATCAGAAAATATTTGTAAAATAATTATCTGATAAATTTGTAGAATCCTTTATTTACGTATTTATTTTCCTTTTCTATTTTCGTAGTGAACACTTGCTTACAGAATAATTGCCTGAAAGAGGAATTATAAAATGATTAGTCATGTAGGGCAAATGTAAATAAATTGAGGTTAGTGTCCCTTTCACAAACATGAAAATTTCACACAAAACATTGGTCGTATAAACATAACATTACACAAAAAAAAAACACCGATTTTTTACATACATTGAGCATTATATGCAAAACACATAATCGATTCCAAAGAAAAACCAATTTCCCACAAATTTAAATGAAAACACATGCACTTACCTGTTCAATCATAGTGATGATATGATGATGACTGATGACACGTCCGATTCGATTATTTTACCATTTTCGAACGTTTAAGAGGGGAATGGTCTCCTAAGCTACCAACCATAAACCTTAAATGGAAAATATTGTCAAATAGCCTTATGAAAACGAAAAAAAATTAGTGAAAAGAGCAAAATATGTATATCCTATCATGAAATGCGGTTATGATTTATATAACCAATCATTTTTCAAGAAATTACCGATATATTAGGTGAAATTTCTAGAATTTTTAAAATTTCCCCTACAATACAGGAATAACCAAAAGGTATTCCAGAAGTTTTGAACAATGCAATTGAGAAATCGGATCGTGTCGGACGTCGATCAGTAATTTTGAACCAGTCTCAATTTGAATTTTGAAAACAATTATTTTTTATAGAGCTCTCGTTCGGAAATTCGTTTTAAAATCGAAATTTATTTGTTTTTCTGTGTCCACAAAATCTTCTAGTCGGAAATTGAGTTTGAAATTGAGTGCTTGGAAAGGGAACGTACTTATGAAATTGAAATTAACTAACGCAACGTAAAAAATGTTTGGCTGATGAAATTTATCTGAGCTTGTAGAAAATCAATAAAAAAATTCAATTGCAATGGAAAAATTACAAAATTTTGCTCAGGTATAGGGGTAACCCCAAACTGAAATTTCCCTGATCTTGATAGCACATTTGTCGTGGTACAGACTATTGTTGTATTTTCTTCCTTATTTATTTATAAGCCATGCAAAGTTAGTTTAATATTGCGCAGCACTCTTTCTTCTGAGTGATGAAAGACTACGGCTGGAGTAACACAGGAGATTACTCTCGGTCCAGTGCTTTTTATTCTATATTAAAATAATATTTTCTTGCTCTTATCAAACTATAAGATCCTTTTTTAAGCAGATGATAGAATGCGTATTGGTGACCGCCTGAATCCGATTTGTTTTTATACACATGAAAAATACCCTCAAATTTTCGGAATGTTTTCTTCACACAATCACTCAGTATTTTCATATAGGGTTATAAGCAGTATAACAACTATGAACTTACACACTTAGTCGAACAGAAACACATTTTACATTTTAGTCTATGCATTATCAGAAGTGATAATAGAACTGGCTTCAATATCTTTTCAATGCATGATTCTCTTCAGAGAAATTGTTGGAGGAAAGAAGATGAAGCAAGACATTTCGTTATAACAGGAATAAATAAAAGCATTCCAAAAAGACAAAATTTTGGAAGAAGTATCTTTTAGCTCCGTTCCACCTTTGAACATTCACCATATAAAGGAAATTGTATATTGGACTGCTTTCATGTACCATTTCATGGCACCAGTTGTGCTTAATATTACGAATGTTGCCCCCTCCTATATGCCCGCATAAAATATTTCTAAAAACCTCCCCTTTAAATAATTTCATACAGAACTCAAAGGGAAGTTCTCTAAAGCCAGAATAGATCAAATGGTTTCACTAATTACGCAAGACAAATTAATTTGCAATTCACTGTTTCTTGGTCCCATTATTATATCGTGCTTGATTTGGATAGGATTTTGTATGTCTAGAAGAGACGAACTCATTGAAGACATAATTAATTGGAAAATTTGAAAAAAACTGTATCTTGTTCATTTTCTGATTGTTTTCGGTATTTGTCAAGATATGAACTCAGTGCTGAAAATAACTTTTAATTATCCTCGGTGTATAGAAGTAATGCTAGGATTTAGGTATTCGCACTGAAATAAAACTCGACCGATCTCTTGAATGCTTTAAACTTTATTAAAAAACTGAAAACTCAGTCAGCAGATGTGAGGTACAATGATCTCAAAATTTAACGGTTAGGAATTTTTACAATGTAAAGAGATAAGCAAAGTGAATGAGTATGAATGACAATAAGCATGATGAGTATTAGAAAAATACAATGAAAATGTTATATGAACATTTCTAAATAAATTAAAAATTTGTTTAGGTGTCGACATAACCGCCCGCCTCGTCCCAGTGACGAAACGTAATATTATCACCGCCCGCCGTGACTACTCCGGTTCCTCTTCTTCGTTGATCGGAATTGGTAAAGGACAAATTTTACTCACTGCACGCTTAAGGATCGTATCCTTGCATTTAATGGATGCAACTCGCACGAGTCCGTCTGCGCGGGGATGAACCGCCACTCTTTTGCCGAGAGCCCATTGCGATGGTGGTATACGATCTTCTCGGATGAGAACTATAGAATCGAGCCTTAGGTTGGGATAAGGTGATTTCCATTTAGTTCGGACTTGGAGATTGTTAAGGCAATCTGCGGACCATTTGCTCCAAAAGTCTTCATACATTCGTTGCACCATTTTCCATCTAGTGAGTAGATTTATATTGATTGACTGCAAATTCGGTTCTACAGGTGATAATGGTGCGCAGCCGATTAAGAAATGTCCGGGAGTTATAGCCTCTGGATCTTTTGTATCGGAACTAATAGGATGAAGAGGCCTAGAATTCAGGCAGGCTTCAATTAAGGTTAATAAGGTATATAATTCCTCAAACGTAAGAGTTGAATCACCGATGACGCGCTTGAGGTGATGTTTAATGGCTTTGACGCCAGCTTCCCATAATCCGCCAAAGTTTGGTGCATTTGGAGAAATAAAATACCACGTGGTCCTTTGAGAAGCTAAAATAGATGAAAGTTCTTCAGGCAATTGTCCTTTAAGTAGACTACTAGCTTGTTGAAATTCTGTTGCCGCACCAACAAAGTTCTTTGCATTATCGCTGTAAATTTTCTCGCAAAATCCGCGCCTGGCAGTGAAGCGCTTATACGGAGCTATAAACGCTGGAGTACTTAGATCAGAGACCAGCTCAATGTGCACTGCTTTGACTACCATGCACACAAATATGGCAATGTATGCTTTGTGCGACGATTTTCCTCTTCCAGGTCCGTGTCGAACTTGTACTGGACCAGCATAATCAAGACCGGTGTGTAGGAAGGGTCGTGCTGGTCTAACTCTATCAGCTGGTAGAATGCCTATAAGCTGGGACTGAGAGGACGCCCTCTGACGAAAACAAATGACACACCGACGCACATATCGCCTTATTTTATCTCGACATGATAAAATCCAGAATCGCTGGCGAATATAGTTAAGCATGAGACTGACACCTCCATGTAGAGTGGCTTGATGAGCTTCGTGGATGATGAGATCAGTGAGACGAGAGTTCTTTGCTAGAATAAACTGATGCTTACTATCTGTTGGTAGTTCCGAATTCTGAAGTCTTCCTCCGACACGTAAGGTTTTTGTTGAGACATCGAAGAAAGGTGCGAGGAGCAGAAGTGAGCTGGTTGTTTTGATTTTCTTTCCTTTGGATAGTGAATGATACTCCTTAGGGAAGCTCTCTTGCTGACATTGACGAGTCCAGAATAAACGTGCTGTTTCTATTTCTGAGGCTGATAAATGCGTGAGGTTCCGTTTTAGAGGTTCACATCTAATGTTATCACGAAAACGCATGCAAAGTGCAGTAATGCGTAACAAACGATGAAGGCTGGAGTATTTACCAATCAATTCCCAAGTTGGATGTTTATTCGCAGAAATGATGCTAGTAGATGCTGACATTCTCTCTTCTAAATCTGTTGTCTTCTCTAATGGTGTTAAGTTTGCATTAGGCCACATAGTTGAAGGTAGTTTTAGCCATGCAGGACCCTGCCACCAAATATCATGCCTGGGCAATGCATTGGGTTGCACTCCTCGGGAAGCACAATCAGCTGGGTTGTGGGATCCAGGGACATGTCGCCAGTGAGCTGTTGGAACCAGTTCGTGAATGTGAGTGCACCGATTGGCCACAAAAGTTTTCCACCTTGAAGGGTGAGACTTCAACCAGGTTAAGACGATTTGGGAATCAGTCCAGCAGTAGACAGGGATATCCGCAAATCCCATTGAAGATTGGAAGGTGCTTATTAAGCGTGCCATTAAATGAGCTCCAGACAATTCTAACCTTGGAATTGAGAGTTTTTTAATAGGAGACAACTTAGTTTTGGAGCATATCAAGGAAATTTGAACGTTATCGAAATCATGGCAGACTAAGGTAGGCTACCGCTGCGTAGGCCTTTTCCGAAGCATCCGAGAAAACATGTAGTTCATACCACTGGCTTTTAGAATGACATCCTATCCATCTAGGTAAAACTATTACCTCCAGGTGATAAAGATTTTGACGAAGTGTTAACCATTCCTCTGCAATTTTATCTGGCACTGGTGTATCCCACTCCAGATGTTTCTCGAGCCATAGTGATTGAAATTGAGACTTGGCTAATAAAGTTGTGGGTGACAAAAGACCGAGTGGGTCGTAAAGTTTAGCCACATCGGACAAAATTTTTCGCTTGGTAATGATAGGAGGTGGATCTGATAAGGTGACTTGAAATCCAAAAGAATCTGAGTTGTGATACCATAAGAGTCCCAGTGTTTTGACGCTGCTATCTTCTGCAAGAGAGATTAAAGCTGGACTTTGGTTTTGAACAGCTTCTAAGAGAATCGGATCGTTGGACGACCATTTATGAAGTTGAAACCCACCAGAATTTAAGATGCCTATAAGTTGTCGTTGCACTTCAAGCGAAGTTTTTACGTCGTCGGCACCAGTGAGAATGTCGTCCACATAACAATCAGTACTTAGGACCTTGGATCCTAAAGGGAAGCTTGACCGCTCGTCTTCAGCCAGCTGTAGCAAAGTCCGAATTGCAAGGAATGGTGCTGGAGTAGTTCCATATGTAACAGTACATAGCTGGAAGTCTTGGACAGGCTCAGATGGATTCTTACGCCAGACAATACGCTGCAAGTTATTATCTTCATCATGAGTCCTAATCTGACGAAACATCATCCTTATATCGGCAGTGAATACTATTGAATGTTTCCTCCAACGTAGGATAATTGAGCGGAGATCCCGTTGAAGAGCAGGTCCGGTTGCCAAACATTCGTTTAAAGAACATCCTCCTCTCGATTTTCTTGAACCGTTGAACACGACTCTAAGTTTCGTGCTCATGTTATCTTCTCGCAGAATTCCGTGATGTGGCAGATAGAATTGTGTATTAGCTTCGAGTTCAGATTGAGGAGAAGAAGTATATCTCATATGTTGAAGGCTGTGGTATTCTTGCATGAATTCCACGTATCTTGATTTTAAAGCTGGTTCGCGAAGAAAGCGTCTTTCCATTGCTAGTGAACAATTAACAGATGAAGCTCTAGAATCTCCAAATTTCAACGGCCGTACACAATCTTGCTTGATTGGCAATCGAACGATATATCGTCCACTAGAATCTCGTGTCGTGGTTTGCCTATAATATTCCTCACAGGCCTTATCTTCGTCGGAAGGAAGCGGGGATGGTAATGGTAGCTCTTCTATCTCCCAAAATTTTCGAATAACGCGATCCAACTCCAAGAATTCCGTATTAATGGAAATAGTATGTGTCGTTACTAGAACAGGTTCATTGTAACTAGAAGATTGGAGTGGCCCTGACAATACCCAACCAAGCGTCGTGTTTTGTGCCGTTGGCCTTCCTTTTCGGATTCCTTCTTGAAGAATAGCATGATAATTGTCAGCGCCGAGAATGAGATCTATTGAGGAATTATCTGAGAAGTCCGGGTCTGCTAGTTGCAGTCCGATAAGATGAGAGTAGTCCGAATGCGTGAATTTCTGAGGAATTGCCATTTTTGTTAATTTTGGTAGAACTAATGCCTTGCTTTCAATTTGAAATTCTGGTAGTATGCGCGATTGAATTTTCAAATGAACTAATGATCGAGCTACCGCAGCTTCACAAGATCCTATTCCAGAAATGGGAATATTTACCCTTGTTTTGGATAGTCGTAAATAAGCAGCAGCGGAAGATGATATGAAAGTTGCTTGAGAGCCTTGATCCAGCAGAGCTCTGACAACAAGACTTCTCCCTTCAGAAGATTTCAAAACAACTTTAGCTGTTGCCAGTAGTACTGTGTTGAAGGTGCTAACAGAAAAGGCATTAAGCATATTTTGGGACTCAGAGATAGTAGTTAACGTATGATTAGTGGCTGTGGCCGTAGTATCAGTAGATGTGCCGTGATTCAAGTGAAGCATTGAATGATGCATTTGTTGACAATGCTTGCAGCGATGTTTTGACGGGCAATTACACGCCGTGTGCTGAGTTCTCAGGCAATTGAAGCATAGCTGCTCCCTCATAACGAAATCCCTCCTCTGTGAAACAGTTTTTTGTCTGAAGGAAGGACAGAAAAGAAGAAGATGAGTTCCTGAGCAATCTGGACATCGACGGGGAGTGGAAGAGTGATGAGCTTTGACATTGACACCTGGTGTCTTAAATTTTTGAGAAGGAATAGACATTCCCTTGTATGTATCTTTAGGTTTGGAATGATGACTGCGAGGAGAAATAGCTTCCAGAGTATGGATTCTATTTTGTAGAAAGTGGCATAAAGCATGAAATGTAGAGAGATCTGTCGACGAACTGATAGAATCCTCCCAGTCTTTACGTGTGTTAGTGTCGAGCTTGTGAGTAGTTATAAAGATAAGCCAATCATCCCATTGCGTAACAAGGCGATTTAAACACTCTAATGCTTTAACAGCTTCTGTAGTACCATCAAATAGTCTTTTCAGCTCTTCAGCTGATTCAAATTTCATAGCAGGTAAAGAGGTTAACTTTTGAAGGTGTGAATAAACTAAAATTCTATTGTTTTGGTATCTATCACTAAGAATTTTAGTCACACGTTCGTTTTTTATGCACACCTGTTCTCCACGAGTCACTGATTAGTTCACGATCACTCCCTGTGCTAAAGGTTTTTAAAATTTCTCGATTGATCGCACTTAGATACACATAACTAGCCTTAATTGAACTAGGTTTATGAAATTAAAGTCGCTAAATTGAATGCTTTCCCGTCTATATAAAATTCCACAGCGTTTCCCGGGTTTCGGCACCAGAAAATGTATAGAAGTAATGCTAGGATTTAGGTATTCGCACTGAAATAAAACTCGACCGATCTCTTGAATGCTTTAAACTTTATTAAAAAACTAAAAACTCAGTCAGCAGATGTGAGGTACAAAGATCTCAAAATTTAACGGTTAGGAATTTTTACAATGTAAAGAGATAAGCAAAGTGAATGAGTACGAATGACAATAAGCATGATGAGTATTAGAAAAATACAATGAAAATGTTATATGAACATTTCTAAATAAATTAAAAATTTGTTTAGGTGTCGACACTCGGTTTGGAATGATTTTTCTTGCCCAATCTTAGATTTCACTTAAATATATGACGCCATATATGTACACCCACATTGTTAAGGCCTAAGCTCTTTAATTTAATTAGTTGAACGTGTCGGTTGCTTTGTTTGGAATATTTGTATGTACATTTTTCTTTAGTTCTTTAATTTAATCTAATTTGGCTGGGAATTGCAAGTCATGTGAATAAAGAGTTCAATCCTAAAGAACAACATTTTTTCTTTTTTTCTTTACATTCCTCGGGGATGGAGTTTATCAATTAACAAAGAGATTTTCTTCTATTGTTCCTTGGAGTTAGAAACCAGTCCGAAAATAATTTCAAATTGCTGAAAGAAAGGAAATAATTTTACAGTCCACAAAGGAAAATACATGGCCCATCACAGCCGGATTTATTTCATTGAAATAATAACTTACTTCATTAAAAATACCTAAAATGTTTTAGAAATTTGAGAATAAGAGTGTGTAAGAAATGTGATCTTCTTATAAATGCTTAGAATAATTGAAAAACGAAAATATAAGCAGAAATATAGCCAGATTATTCGAGAAGTCACTTTATCGTACTTTTCTCTGTCAATTACATAATAAGTAATTAAAAGTACACACTCAGAGCATATCATCTACTGTTAATCCAAAGGAACTATATCAATATCAGTGATTATATTTCAATAAAATTAAAGCTTCGTTAAGCTGAAATGGCATAAAAGCAATCTTTAGTAAAAAACGAGGTCGAGCTAAAGCTGCGCTTACACTATTGAAAATATCTGCAGAGCTTATAAGCGACAGACGCGTAGTAGAAAACATAGCTGTTCATATGGACACGTTAGAATAAACTTAAAAGAGCTTCACCAGAGTTGTAAATAGTAGGGAGATAATCAAAATTTTTATTCACCCATTCTTTACCAAAACATCAACAAATTTATGAGTAAAATCATTCGCCAAAACACCTCTCGCAGATACGATTTAAAATACAACACGATGATGGCACATGCAATGCAAGCATTAGCCGTGAAAGAAGAAAAATAACAAGCAGAAATCAGACCTGTAAAGTACTTAAGTACATTGGTACTTAAGTACTAGTATTAGTACCAGAACCTGGACTTGTACCTGCAAATTTCTCAAAGTACCAGTACCGGGACTTGTACTTAAAAAAATTTCAAGTACAAGTCCAGGTACTGGTACTGGTACTCATTAGTCCCATATATAAGCTTAAGTACCCTATAATTACCAAAGTATTTACTACACCACAACATAACGCGAAGTACACATTTCAGCTCTTGTAAATTATATAAATACGCCTTCTATTCTAATAATGGAAGTTTATTAGCAGGGAAAATCATGGTCATGATTTTTTCAAAAAAAAAAAAAATAATAATAATAATAAATACAGTCATTGTTCAGTGGATTTTATTTCAAAATTCTTCAGTTAATTGAATTACTTAATCTGGTTTATTTTTTATTAAACCACTTGCTCCGACTCTGATTGCTATGCTCACATTTGTTGTGGCTTTTACCTACCCTTCCACATCTGTCTTAACCACTTCTGTTTTTTCTTCTATGATCTGCTCATTTTCATTATCTGCCAAAATGCAGAAATTATTATTTCAAGTACACTTTTAAAGCGAAATTATAATTCTTGCCGGTATCTTGCGTCAAGTCGCTAACAGTTATTTGTTCTTCAACAAATACGCAGTCGGGCGGTAGTCCTCACCAGCAATTTCGTAAAACCACTCGTTTACAATGAAGACTGCTGATCTATTTAAAGATAACTTGACGGAATTCTCAAAATCTCATCAATCGACCACAGTTGTGCAGTTATTCTTCATGAACCCTAATAAAAATTAAGCAAAGTCCGATTCATTCTGTTCTGCACTTTTGGTTGGGCAATCACAGAGCTTACCACTGTAAAGTGCAAGTGACCAAGTTATTTTCGATTGATTCTGAGTAGCCAGTGCAGATATTTTGCAGCGAATACCGTTTTTTGCAGTAATTGGGTATGTAAATAAATGTTTAAATAGAGCCTTGTTTTGTTACATTTTTTATGTAGTCAGGATGGAAATAAATTTGAATGTAAGAGCTTCGGAATATTTTTTTACAGATTTCTATTCTAATCATTCGGTTGATGATACTTCAAAAATTCAAAAATTTTATATGAGGAAGAGGAGACTATGCGAGGACTCCCAAAAAAATGTCTCCTCTTTGTTACTTCCAACAACTAAGAGAAAAAAGTTGCTTCAACATGCATTGGGCTTGCGATAGATCGGATTTTGCCGAACGATTTACAGTACTTAAAAGAATACTTCATTTTAATGAAACCGATAACTGAAGTTCTTGATTTTCTGCAACAGGAAAAAAAGCTTCTTTTTGCTTGGATGATTCCAGGCTTAGTAAGTTTAAAGACAAAACTAAAAACTGGGTTTATCGAACAAATTGAAAAATCTCAAAGTTGTTGCCGCCAAGCTGGAAGACGCTTAACAGACTCGGTACAAGCCTTACTATCATCTGGACCCCGAAGTCGACATAGTCATAATTTCATCTGTATTGCACCCTTCGTCAAGATGAAATGGTTCAATCCCCTGGATAACACCCATCAAACCGAACTAAAGAGGAAGTGTAAAATTTGGTACTACGTTACGCTAAATATTTAACCGAAGACGAGGGTTTATCTGATTCCGACTATGACAGTGGATGTATTGCAGAAAGCTCGGAGTTGCAAGCCACATTTGTTGACTATGGCTACGACAATGATATGGGTTGCTGAAAAATCGAATATTTACAAATTACCATTATAATGTTTTGTAACTTTTTATCCTTTTTGATTTCATTTTCTGGTTATGTATATCTCGACAGTAACTCAAGTAATCTTTCCGCATCCAATATAATGAAAAGACAAATCGCGCAATATATGATTGACAGGAATTGACATGCTGATTCGATGTCCTTTGTTGAGAAGGTTGGCAATCAAATGCAAGAACCCGCTCTCTTCCTCCGCACCTGTGGAGCGTTTATTTTAATTTGCTGGCCTTGTAAATGCTCCACGAAGGTAGTAATTATATGATACGACATTTGAAAGGCTTTCTTTGCTAAACGAAAACTCATATTCTGTATAAACAAACTCTAAAATTAGAAATTAATTCAGCAAAAGCTTATACGATTCTGTTTCATTTCCCATCTGGTTGCAACCTATTTAATGATAATTTGTAAATGGAAACATCATCTAGTCATCAGCTGGCTATGGATTTTTCAAAATTTCTACTTTGAGTTTTGGAAAGCTCTTGAACCTCTATTATTGGAAGGCGTGCTTAAATAATTAACAAGAACTTAAGTATGTACTTGGCGGCGGTATGGCAGTATTACGTGCGTACTTAGGTACTTAAACGCTGATATATGGGACTTATGAGTACCAGTACCAGTACCTGGACTTTCACTTGAAAAATTTTTAAGTATCAGTACCGGGACTAGTACTTAAAATATTTCAAGTCCATGTACTGGTACTGTACTGGTACTTATATTTGGAATTTTACAGGTCTGACAGAAGCAAAGTTTCTCCCTGCTAAGTACAGCCTAGAAAATTGAAAAGGAATATAATGTAGGTGACGTATGCGTATGGCAGTTGGAAAAAAAATGTTCACTGGTCAGGCGACAGCGAGGTAGTGATGACAGACCACTGTGTGTTTTTATTTATGGGCGGCATGACAGTCGTCGGACAGTGGATGGCATTTAGTGGCATTTGATATGCACTGCAATTTTAACGACAGCTAACTACTCGGCTTCAATACGGGTCTTCGAAATTATGTTCTATATGGGTAGTTAAAACATCATAAAAATCTACTAATATTTAGCACATACATGTTTGGTCCTCCAAGAAATGCCATGAGAAAATGTATTAGCCTAAATTATATCAACTCAGTAGTTTTTTATAGACTTGGTAGGAAGAAATTCACCCATTTCCTCCCTGGGCCTTCTTTTAACAGCTGTCTGCGGGCGTCATGGTGACCATTCATGAACAAGCACAATCGTCTGTCATTCATTGTAGCCATAATACATAATTATGTATGTATGAAAGCCGTAATGTACGAATATATAATATCTATATATGCATATATTTTTGTATAGATATACAACAAAAATCAAGTCCCCAGCAAACAGAGCTTTCAGAAAGTCCGAAAAGTCGGACTTTTGTCGGAAAAGAAAAAGTAATTCAAAAAATATTTTCCGAAAATCTTGATGCAGCATGCCCCAGTCTATTACATTTGAAGCAACGAAGACTGTTATTTATACTTTGAAAGGAATTTTGATTTACCTTGTTATATGTTTGAAAGTTGGGTTGCTTCTGCTCCATACGTAATGAGTGATCTAGAATATGTGATTTTAGTGCAGAGAAGGATTTATCGGAATGTACCTTAGCCAAGGTCTGTAATTGTGGATTGGAGAACCCGTCCTCAATTGCTCTCACAGCCTGACACTCATTATCTTTTAACAAAGACCGTAGGAGCACCTTGTCCGTTGTATAGGAATGTGTTGCTTCATTTAGCTTGGACAGTGTTGTATTTAATCTCTGCAAAAAGTCTTTTACACTTTCCTCTCTTCTTTGTCTGGAGTTGGTCAATTGGGATTGTAAGGAAGATCTAGAGATTTTTACTTCGAAGGTTTGAGTCAACAGAGGTTTTAATTCAGACCAATCTGATATTTGGTTGTACCTGAATACATCATATGCTTCGGCGGATAGTTCACTCCTTATTAAACTGAGGAGGGAGTGCTTTTCGTTCGTCGTCGATGCCGTCGCGTATATATCATCACAACTTGAAATGAATCTGTGAAGATCTTTGGGATTTCCATTAAAGTTGGGAATTAACGATCTAGCTTCTGATAGAAAGATGGTAGATTGGTCTTTAAAGGAGACATTATGATGATGGTCTGTGAAGTTATGTGTATTATTCGATACGTTTTGGATTCGAGAGTCCAATTGCTCTTGAAGGGCAATTATCGTGTCTGTGTATGATGTTTCTACCTCGGCGTAAACATCATTTTTGAAATAGTCATGCTCCAAATCATTAGGGCCGGTATATGAAATTATTTCACTATGCGTGGCCTCAAAATCATCCCAATATTTGTGTAATGCATTGATCTTTTGCGTCAGATATGTCTGTGTCGCAGTTGATATTAAATTAAAATTGATCGATTGGATAATTCGTGATATAGACTTTTGCCTATGATCCTGCAGTCTGAACCGTACTGTATTTGACTGATCTTTGTCTGTATTGTCTTGGGTGTCAGCTGCAGGTGTTTTTTGCGAAGTCTTAGGGGGTGGAATATAAAATGGGTTATTTGTGCGTTCTGTGTGGATTGATATGGATTTCAGCCTATCAGACAGAGTTACCTTGGTAAGATTATACCAGTCCTCAGTCTTGTCATAGCATGACTGTTTGAAATAGTCATGAGAATCATCAAAATCTTCATGGTCTTGAATCAGGGTTTCAATTTTTTCAAATGAAGCCCACAATTCTTCCAAGTTTTGGAGTTTTTCAGAAGTAAAATCTGCAGTCCTTTTGCCTTTATTGGCTCTATGATAATCGGACAGAATTTGTCTAATTTCTGCCGTTTTTGAGACTTGTGACAAGCAAAGCTCATCGAAAGATTTGTTTTCGTCAGTCATGATTGATTGTATTGCACTGTTGTTTTATAGGGCGTAAAAATTGGGAAGAATCAGAAGAGGTAAAAGGTAATGTTTTGACACAAAATAACTGTACAAATGTACACAAAAAAAAAAAAATATGTGGAATGTAAAGATAAAAATGCTCGATTGCAGTTATAACAAAAATCATTAAAAGAAAACGAAATTGTATATATGTAAGTATGTAGAGTTTTTTTTTTCAAATGTGGGATAAACACAGTAATATGAAGGTGGATAGTTTGTTGAATTTGTCAACGTTTTTAACCAAATTTTTTTTTTTTCGAATTACAGCGAGAGAAGTCATAAAATCTCAATAAGGCAAAACGTATGCTTATTTATCTTTGTTTTTTTTTTTACTTTTTTTTTTTATTTTTTTATTTATTATTTAGCTAATAAAAAACAAAAATCGCTCTTTCCAACCAAAATCTTTCTCCTGATCGATAGGTATATGAAGATCTATCGCAGGGGATCGATATTTGATTTTATCGAAGTCCTCTGACCAGCAAGCTCACGGGGTCTTACCGCAGAGGTCGCTTCTAGGAAGAGTGGACTTTATTGTAATTATTGATCACTGAATATGTTTTAGCATTTGTTAATTGTAATGCTTCGTAAATGACTGAGTAATATAATTATATTTGCACAATTTAATATGGAAAAATGAAAGTATTATGTAAATATATATATATGGTTATAAAATAAATAAAGAAAAGGTTCAATCTTATCTACTTCTACCTCAATTTTAGTCCAATTAATCAGTTTTTCGTTGTTGTGCAGAACAATGATTGTTGTGTTGGTCGTGTGGCCTGATTATTTTTATCGATGAAGTTGTTGTTGGTGTTGGTACGATTTGCCGAGCGTCTTGGCTGATGTCTTCTTCCAGATTTCAAATTAAAGGTGAACGTGTTGTTGCTGTTCTTTTTGATGATTTCGTTGCGTTGATGCTGAATGTTGTTGAGGATGAAGATAATGATGATACGTCACGCGTCCTGGGTGACGATTTCTGGGAGTCTTCCTTCTGGGAATCGTCTCGTTGAGGGAGGGATGAAGCCTCGCTAAATTCCCTCGTTGGAACACTATGGCACTCTAAACTTATTTATTTTTCCTCTAAGTACCCTATATAAAGAGTACCCGGGCTTTTTTTTTTTTTTTATTAAATTAATTTTTATAGGCACTGGATTTATAGGATTTATTATCTTTACACTTTTATAATAAAAGATTTTTATTTATTTATTGGCGCTGTTTTGTTCCAAAAGTTCCGCTGTCAGCAATTGTTATGTGGTAGATTTTTATTATTATTTTAATTTTTCGTTTTCTTTAATTTTTATTTAATTTTATTTGCACTGATTTATTATTTTAAATAACCGCTGCCACCAAATGTAATGTTGTACGCACTCCGTGCTCGCGCGTAAGGGTTTATGTAAAAAAAAGAACAAATATAATATTCTCTGTTTAATCGAACTTTATTAAACTCCTTTTTTCTATTTTTCTTTCGAATGAACTTTTTACACCTTTCTTTAAATATAGCAGTTTCCTCAATTTAGAAACAATTTTTCTTAATTTGTTTTTGATTTTTTAAACTTTCACTTATTTTCATTTAATTTTTTATTTTTGAAACTCCTTATTTTATTAACAATAACTTTTTGCTCATCTCCAATGAAAACCGTTTCTTAATTTTTTAAACTCCCGATATACTTTCGTTCTTTATCGCCCGATGGTTGAAAAGCAAACTCCCCGAGGTTTGGGCAAATTGCACCCAGGTACCCACGATCACTTTCAAAAGCTTTTTTATATTTTATTGCTTTCCCACGACGTTAAAAATCGTACGTGAGAAAGTGTACAAAAGTTTTGATGCAAGCTATATGCATCTATGCAAAGATGTAATCCGATATGCACTTGTGCGACCGTCTTGAAATAATAATTTTAAGAGGGCGCGAATAATTCTGATAATTGTATGTATGTATGTACATACAATTAGATTGGAGGAATTAAGTAATGTACGTATGTACATAGTACATACGGAAAAAAGGTAAGAAGACACTGTATGTAGGTAAGTGTGCATACCGTGTGAGTGGAATGTGTGTCTGATAACAAAATGCAATTTATGCTAAATTGCATTTTGTTATAACATGGGAATGCATTTCTAAATGCATTTTAAATTTTGAATGAGTTTTTAATGAAATTTAAATTTAAATTAATTTTCAGGGTCAACTTTTGCAATGCATCAATATGTTGCATAGGGCAATATATTGGTGCATGGACCTTATGGTTGTGATTTAGGCACCTGAGTCACAACAACCCAAGCCACTCACTTAAGTGCTATCAGTTAAATACGGTGACATACGGAACAACGTCAGCGCCTTATTTAGCTACGAAGTGTTTGCAGAGACTAGCCCAGGAAGAAGCAGCCACTTATCCCTTAGGAGCACAAGTGATTACTAAACACTTCTACGTCTATGATGTAATGTCAGGATCAGAAAACCTGTCCACAGCACTGGAAATGCAAACACAACTAAAACAATTACTCTCAAAAGGTGGATTTAAGCTTAGGAAGAGGTGCGCAAATCATCCACGTCTATTAAGGGATATCCACCCAGAAGATAGAGAGCCACAGCTCACATTTAACGACGGAAATGAGAAACAAATAAAAATCCTAGGTCTAACCTGGATACCAACATCCGATGCATTTAGCGTCAAGACGGCATGGATTGAAAGGAATAAGATAACCAAACGAACAGTTTGTTCAGATGTTGCACGGATTTTTGATCCACTTGGAATCATGTCTCCAGTAGTAGTCACAGCCAAAATATTCCTGCAAGAACTATGGGCATTAAAGATGGATTGGGATGCATCGCTACCAATGCAGTTGCACACAAAATGGACTCGTTATCGAGAAGGCCTCTAGTCGCTGAACGACATACGATTTCCTAGACAAGTACTTTCTGAACAACCACAAAAAAATGTACAAATTCACACATTCGCGGATGCTTCTCAAAGAGCATATGGAGCCGCAGTCTATATCTGATCTACAAACAAGGATAAACAGATCGTAGTAAGATTGCTTTGTGCAAAGTCAAAGGTAGCATCGTTGAAGCAAATTACAATACCACGGCTCGAGCTGTGTGCCGCAAAACTTGCTGCTGAACTCACTAACCGTGTTAAGAACGATCTGAACTTCAAAAACGAGCCTACGTACTATTTGACAGATTCAGAGATTGTGCTTGGGTGCTTAAACTCGGCATCCTCTATACCAAACATTTGTTGCGAATCGAGTATCAAGTATTCAGAGCTTATCTATTCCTGAGCAATGGCGTCATGTCAGTTCTGAGGATAATCTTGCTGATTGTTTTACACGAGGCTTAACTCCAGAGAAGATAAAATCATGTAATATGTGGCTCTATGGGCCAATGTTTTTATACAGCACAGAAACTTGTTGCCCACAACCATATGTCAAGAAGGTAGAATGTAACATATAGAAAAAGCGACTTTCGCTTCCTCTAATAACAGATGAAAACACAATTTGTCCAGAATATTGACCATAAAAATTTGTGGTGACAAGCCACAGATTATGACGGCGTGAATTGTAGTCAGAAACAACATTTGTAGGTTTTAGGAGAAATCCGGTATAGTACTGTGCGAAGAGCGAAAGTTCCTATAGAGTAGACCTGTCATGTTTTCTTTGACATAAGGTATGAAAAGAAAACCAATTAAGTTTTTGCGTTCGACTTAGCCGGACTATTCACTCTTAGCTATTATAACGCATTGTTACCACCTGCGGCACCACGTCAGATTAGATTTAATACTGACGGACACACGGTACTACCTCAAAGAACGACACGGGTTGGCGAACCACCAGGCCGCCGCAGCGCTTTCTTGATTCGCTGAAACCAAAGGTTTCGCTGGCCGGGGAGTGCTGTGGTGACAAGCCACAGATTATGACGGCGTGAATTGTAGTCAGAAACAACATTTGTAGGTGTTAGGAGAAATTCGGAATAGTACTGTGCGAAGAGCGAAAGTTCCTATAGAGTAGGCCTGTCATGTTTTCTTTGACATAAGGTATGAAAAAAAAAACAATTAAGTTTTTGCGTTCGACTTAGCCGGACTATTCTCTCTTAGCTATTATAATTTAAAAGTAATTTTAATTGAATATAATTATCCGGGGAGACTTCTGCCTGTAGAAGCCCCTATTCTGTATGTTAACTTTGCATTTCAACTTAAAAGCATTGAATGTATTGTAAAGACATTAATATCCAATAAAACATAAATTGAAACAGAGGGAGAATTTAATGTGAATCTTATTATATCCACTTCAACAAGATTCCAGACAACACCTTCACGGCCCGAGGAACAACAATAGCTATATGCACATTAATAGGTAAAAATTCATTCAACAAGCTGAAACGGATCACAGGATACATCATTCGTTTCATAAATAAGCTTAAAGATCGTAGACAAGGGAAAAATGAAACGAAGGATACAGTATTCACTGCACAAGAGCTCCAGGAAGCACTTATGGTAATTATAAAGGTGATACAGCAAGATCAGTTCAAAGAAGAAATCAAGCAACTAAATCAGCATAAAGTACTAGCCAGAAATAGTCAAATAAACACTTTAACACCATTCATAGACGAAAGAGGCATCATGCTAGTTGGAGGATGACTGCAGGCAGCAAACGTATCGTATGATACTAAATATCCCATCTTGCTACCATACTCACATCAGTTGACCAAATTATTAATGACAAATATCCACAATGAAAACCTCCACGATCTCTCAGGGCACTTTCTCATAGGAGAACCACTCACCAGTAACATCGACCCATATGCAACCCCTGAAAGAGCAAACCTCCTTACTAGATGGAAATTAGTGACACATCTAAAAAACGAATTCTGGAAACGTTGGTCTAGAGAATATTTGAATGAACTAAAACAAGTCATAAGTGGAAGCATCCCAGTCAAAATATCCAACCAGACTCGCTTGTTATCATTAGAGAAGGGAATGTGCCCTCATTAAAATGGCCACTGGGGAGAATCATCAGAGTTATAAAGAGAGATGATGGCTTGGCTCTAGTGGCGGATGTTCGAGTGGGTAAAACCATAATGCGCAGGTCTATAAATAAACTTGCACCTCTTCCAAGCCAAGATGAAGAAACAACTACACCAACTGAATTAACACCAACCAATGACCTTGGAGGCAATCAACCGGTTGCTACTAGCGCAAGCTTTACAACGACACAGGACACTCGTGCAACTGATATACATACAAACCGAAGAAAGAGGGCACGACTCTCGTTGGGTCATACAATCAGCACTATACCCTTGACCTGTTTGTTTCTAACAGGAATTTTCGGGTCTCCAATTGAAACAACACACTTCAAATCTAGCCCAGGTCTACATTATGAAAATTTGGGATCAGCCATTATAATCTCAAATGAATGGGATTTGATTGTGTATTACGATATGACTAATTATTGGAGTGAATTTGAAGGAGTACTAAATTTAAATCGGATGCTACACGACCTCTGTAAAAGATTAACCAAGGAAAAAAGTTGCACTATTATTACGACACAACTAGACCATCTGATAGACGAAATAGCCAGTAACAACGAATTGCTATTACCACCATCTTCATCTACGCGAATAAGGCTAATAGCGGTAAATTTTAATGGAAATATTGCAAATGCATTGTTCGGTGTTCTGGATTCGGAGTACGCTGAGAAAATGTCTCAAACAATTGAAGACGTTAAATCAAATGAAGAGCATCTACTCAACTTTATTAAAAATCAAACGACAATAATCGACGCAACTGTGAATATCATGAAGAAGAACTATGAACAAATCAATCAACAATTTAAGGAAGTAGAGGTACAACTGAATTTATTTTCCAAATTCACCAACTTTGCTTCAGAAAAATTATACCAAGAAAATTGACTAGCTTGTTCACATCGGTTTCTATTCAAGTCGTCCTCATAATTTCGAATATTCAACGAGCTCAATTCTCTATAATAGACGCCCTGACTGACACTCATCACGGACGGATTAGCCCGAAACTGATCACTCCATCTCAACTAAAGCAACAAATAGTTCAAATCATATGCCACTTACCTCCAACTCTGAGGTTACCTGCAGAGCATGTACTACAGCTGTATAGCTTAATGAAGTCTGCCGCACGAGCCACCCGCAAGACATTTAATATTTAAACTAACACTGCCCCTATTGTCATTCCAGAAGTTCGAACTTTTCCGAAAAATACCCATACCTGCACTGATGAATGACACATTTATTTCGATCAAACCATCTTCCAAATTTTTGATCATCAAACTACACCGTCATCAATATTATCCGCTCACGGAACAGGGACTGCAGTCCTGTATATCTATCAAGGAAGATCATCACTTGTGCCAGCAAACTCACACAATCTACAAAAAGGGCTCAAGTATAAGCAGCTGTGAAGTGAGTTTAATGAACGAAATACTTCCAACAACAAAATGTCACATCATTAACGCTGGAGATGAACCTAAATGGATCCAATTGAATAATCCTAATCAATAGATGTTCGCAGTCAGGAATAAAACAACTATTAAGGTTGTTTGCGGTACGAACGTAACAACGGCTACGATAGAAGGAGCGGGAATCTTAAGAGTAGAAGATGATTGCATCATAAGACAGGAACGAATAACCATACAAGGGAACAACATCTACCCAAGAAGAGAAAATTCGATCAAATTTAATTTAATATTATTTTGCCGTCATAGCACCATTTCACTCATCGCGATCATTCCCCACGACAAACAAAAAGCTTGCGGTGCAAAAATATTTTCCCACATAGCCGTTTATCATAAAAATTTCATGGTCACGGGGTAGAATTCGGCGTCAGATGACATTGCGAATTATGTGAATTATGAATTTTAAAATTATGCATGTATGTATGTATATACGTATGTACGATTTCCGTGGGAATTGCATAATGAGTGAAAAGGTGCAATCATAACAAATTGTAACTCATATAAATGAGATGCGAAAAATTAAATATAGGATTGTGTTTTTAAGATCGCACGAGTTAGTTGTTTTTATTTTATTTAACCAATTCCTTTTCACCAGTCAACATTTTTAAGCTTAGTGTACAGGTACAAGCACCTGATACACTACCATCAACAGCCAAGCTACAACAACCTTGACTGCCCTGCCACGACAATAGGCAAAAGAGCCTAACAATAATAATAATTTAGCATTATTTCTTCTTTTAATTTTTTCCTTGCTAATATTTCTTCCAGTTGTTGTGAATATTTCGATTGCAAATGATTTAATTATCTTTTCCTTCCATTAGGCCCAAGACAACCTTACTGAAAGTAAACTGCGATACAACGTCTCAGCCAAACTTTTCAATTTCGAAACAGCGTAATAAATCGTCCTGATTTCGCACACAATACTTATTACTGGGCACCGCGCACCTTCCACGTTACAGTCATTGCACTGAATAAATCTGTGACCCGATTGCAACGCAGTAAAGCCGCAGTACCTGTCCTTTGCGTTTACCTCTCTCGTTGTTACCTATATTTATGTTACCTATGAAAACAACTTTTTTTCGAAATATTGAGACTTGGTTCCAAGCTGTTCCTGTAATCCTACGGTATTTGAATGCACGTGACTCTGTTTACATTCGTTTTGCTCTGAAGAGATTTAGCGGGAGAAGCTCATGCTGGATTCTCTGATATTTTCGGGAAAAATGAGATTTTTATTTCAGAGAAATTTTACATCTTCTGTCAGTATCTTGGCCAGAGCGAAATTTATGTTTTTCTTCAAAAAACTGAGGTAATGTGACCCGATGTACATTATTATGGATAGTTTGAAAGGATTTTGGAGATCTTCTAGAAGGTTTTGTCGTTCACTCGATTTTTGTTTTTATCTCGTTGTCTCAATAGCACTACAATAATGCGTAGCCAAGCTCTTTTCCACCATTCATACAAAAGATGAAAATATTCGACATTATTTGCTTGTTCCTAAAAACCACGGAAAATTTCCAATTTTTTTCGGCTGATTCCTATCTTCTTATTGGGTTATCTTTCACCCAAGTTTAAATAACAAATTGCTCACTATAGTTGTATTAGTAAGGGACACGATGTGAAATATGTTTGATTTTGCAAATATCTTTCCAAAGTGCAGGAAAATTTTAGAGATATCTCATTGCTTCCTTTACCTCTTTCTTAAAAAACCGGCTTGCAAAATGCACCAAGAATAATCGGGTGGGATGGCACATGGAGCTTCACGATCGTCACGTGTCAAAGTGGTCGCTCATTCGGATAAACGAGTTTTTTTTCCATAAATATAGTCTCGAAATTGGACTTTTCTGTTCTCTAACAGGTTTCCATTCTCGAATGACAATGACCAATGACAGATAGCTTGGAGTCACGGGACCGTGAATACAAGTATTCTCTCTATGAACTCACGATCCACCATTAGTGGACGAAGTGGCGCATGATGTACAGAAAAGAAAGGTAAAAGAATACAATGCTCTCTCTGCTCGCTCTGTCTCTTCTATACATTGAATTTAAGCATTTACGTCACCTGCAATGTGTCAAAATTTATTGAGAAGAACTGGTATTCTCTGCACCAATGCTTGAAGTCATCTTATATAAACACAATGTATGAGTAGTATCACCCAAGGTCGGCCATCTATGGCGTCACGGAGTCAGACGAAAGTTCCAAAGATATTTTATATGGATTTTCAGCAATTATGTTCAAAATACTTCAATACACGAATTAAAATTTCTGTAATTGCTGACTTGATTGCTTGCAAAAAGTATTACTTTTCTTACACTTAACTGCCAGATCATTAAAAATTTCCATAAATATTGATATTTTTCTACTATAATATTATCTATTGTAATTTGCCAAAACTGTTACCAAATAATTTATATAAATAAATTATCTGAATTCTTCATATGAATTATGATGTCGTGCCGCCGCAACTAAAGTGTTAAATAATTAGTAGGCATACTTTCTTTCTCTGTCTGCCATAGCTTGAAGTAAGGTTTTCACTTCGATCGTACGGTCTTAGCCCAAACTATATTTTTTTTATTTAATTGACTATAAGATTATTCTGGGTAATCAACCCCAATTAACTTACTTCAAAAGCTTCTCAAATTCATAATTGGATAAAATTATTGAATTCCTCTTAAACTTTAAATTAAATTAAGTAACGATACACCTTGGGAAAAGAAATGCGTGTACCAAAAACTAATTATTTGAAATTGGAACTAATGGACACCAGTAAACATATATTCATAATCGAATGACAAATAATTGTTTGAAATTTAAATAATGAAAATCACAAATAATTATTTGGGAATAATTCACCAAATAACAAATAATTATTTGAATATCAATTAACGCACGATCGAATAACCATTAATTGTTTGAAACCAAATAAAAATAATTATTTGCGAATAATTCACCAAATAACGAATAATATTTGTAATCAAATAAATTTTTATTCGTTTTCTCATCTTTCATAATTATTCGAATAAAAAATGCCCACCTCCCGTTGGATACTTTTTCGATCATTTCAGCCCAGTAGGAAAAACTAGGAGTGCTACTTTTGAAAGCAATAAAGGAGCAAAGAGATTTGGTCAGATTTCAGCATTGCTCTCAAAGAACTCCAAAATGAGGAATTCAAGAGCAGACATACGGGAGTGAGATATAATTCAATTATCTGCAATTCAAGAGTCACATATTTTTAGTGCACCAGCGACCCATTTTATTATATGTCTGAAAGTTATACAGGTCCTACCCTTGCGTGTTGTACTTGAAATTAAAAAAAAAAAAAAAAAATCTTAAATGAAATATTGTCGAGCAATGGTGAAATCAAATATCACATTTATTTAAACGTTAATTTATGCTATAATTACAAAGAAGAGCAACATTTTTGATAATTATATGCTAAAAAGGAGGCCTGAATTTATGATCATGCTGAGTTAAAAATGAGAGCTTCACTTTTATCGTTTCGGAGTTCAAAACGAGTTATCATCAATAATGACATGTATATGCCTAAAGCGAGTAAAATTGAGCTGTTAGCCGCGAGACATCTTAATTATATAAAAATCCCGCCCAACAGTTTTCAATGAAATTTTGTTCCAGCTTGAGAGATGAACACGGCATTTTCATAAAAACTGCAAATACATGTTGAAAAATGGACTCAATCGGGACAGTCTTTCTTAGGGTTACCATACAAATACTTCGTTGTTTAGTATATATTTGGACACTGCCTGACAACGAATACACGTAGAGAGCTGAAATTTGGTCCTTGGGGTTTTCATACCAATTGTAAATAAAATTTAAAAAATGGTCTGAATCGAGCATCCCCTTCCTGATATAGCCATACAAAATTTAGGGTTTTCGGTATATATTTAGTAACTTTCTAATAACGCGTAGATATAGATAGCTCAGATTTTATACACGTCGTTTTCATGAAAATTGCATAGTCATGTTAAAAAATGGACCCAATCGGGCGACACCTTTTTGGTATCGCCATACAAAACTTTAGTTTTTCACTATATATTTCGGAACTGCCTCAGAACGCGTTAACGTGGAGAGCTAAAATTTTGTACACTGCGTTTTTTACATAAATGTAAAATTAAATCCAAAAACGGTACAAATCGGGCAACTCCTTCGTAGGGTTGACATACAAAAATTTCGTTTTTAACTGTATAATAGGGCATTGCCTGAGAACGCGTCGACATGGAGCACTAAAATTTGGTGCATGGTGTTTTCATGATAATAGTAAATAAAATTACTAAAATGGTCTGAATCGGGCATCCCCTTCTTGATGTTGTCATAGAAAATTTTGTCATCTCAGTATATATTTGAAAACTGTCAGAGAATGCGTCGACCAAGAGAGCTCAAATTTTACAAAGGCGTTTTCATGAAAATTGCAAATACGAATTCAAAAGTGGACCGTATCGGGTGACCCCTTTTTGGTGTTCCCGTATAAAAATTTGAGTTTTCACTATATATTTAGACACTGCCTCACGCGTTGACGTAGAGAGCTCAAATTTTGTACACGGGCCTTTAAAAAAAAATGTAAATTAACTTCAAAAATGCGATCAATCGGGCAACTCCTTCCTACAAAAAAATTGGTACGTGGCGCTTTTACAGCAAATGTAAATAAAATTTCAAAAAAGACTAAATCGGGTTACCCCTTCTTGGTGTTACCACACAAAACTTCTGTTTTTCCCTATATACTTGGTAGCTTCCTGAGAAGACTGCGAGGTGGAGAGCTCATATTATATACACGGCGTTTTCATAAAGATTGCAAATACAATTCGAAAATTGGACCAATCTGGCAAACCCTTCGTAGGGTTGCTATTCAAAAACTTCGTGTTTTCCTATATATTTGGGCAATGCACACACACACGCACTCATAGGCGCTGAGTGAAACCGTAGAGTACGGAATCGGGCGATCGAGGCAAAAGATGGCCTAGATATATGCATCTCTAACCAAACCAGCCCCATTCATCTAGATATCTACATTATCGCACGGGCAACGCCGACGGGCTACCCTAGTTTAATAATATTATTCAAGGCAAATTCTTTCTACTTTATTGTCAACCCCATGAGATACTTCGAATAATGTCAAAAATGTAGTGTCATCAGCTTATATTTTGTACTACTAGCAATATTGGACCGAAAAAGGAATGAACCCATTTAATAAAACTTCTGAAGCCAATTTTTTTCTTTTTCAACCATCACCATCACCTACGAACTCGTAGTTCTCCCTACAGACCTCTTGAAATCTAAGGCGCATCAGAGTGAATACTGCTCACGCTGTTTTAATAATGTGTCATCCCCCCTTTATTATAGGCAAATTGTACTAAAATACTTCAATTGTCTAAGAAAATTGCGAAGGCTTTGCACCTTGTACACCTACCAACTAATGCAAAATATTCTATTTAAGAGTAAATCCAGACGCTCCCCACTGGCGTACCAGTCCCCACCAGTGTGAAAGTTGAGCGACAATGACGATACCTAAATAGCCAAAGTGCTGAAATTTTTTTTATAAAACCATGACGGCTATTGGCTCCCAAGATATAATCATTCTAAAACAAGCGGTGGATCATGCGGATGAACTTATTGTTAAAACTGCAATAACGTGGACGCTGAACTTGTGATTGTCATGATCGCTGTAACACAAGAAGATGAATCTTTCTTTTTCATAAAGCCAGGTACAGTCAAAATTAAAAGGAAAGTTTTTCGTCAGCAAAATCCAAAACGCACACGAACGTATAAAAAAATTGAATCTTACTGGTCCATCCCTGCAGTGGTTGTGATACCACACCTTACATATTTCAGAAAGAAAAATTAAAAATAATCAAACTCTTGCAAAAAGAAATTCAACTGGCTAATATTGCGAAAATTTTCACTGATGAAAATTCAACCCAATCGGAAGAAAGAGCTGATGGTGAATCGGTTTTTCTTATGGTATACGATGTGAAGAAAATTGAAAATCTTTCGCTTAATTCATGTAGACGTAACCAATTAAAAATATTGCTGTAAAAACAAAAATCAAGGCTTGAATTATTACCGCCTACTCCAGAGGCAGCTGCTCAGAGTTTGTCACGTGTATTCTACCAAATTCATATATGGCTTGTCAATAACAAGAGTCTGGAACAGTAGGTTTTCTACCCGTGGTCAGAGCAAACACGCAATAAGGGAAGGAATGCGGTGAGGTGAACACTTCATTTAAGAAATACGAAATGTATATAGATATTATATAAATTTTATGAAAAAAGAATATTAAACCAATATTCAATAAATGTGTTCAGTCCTCACATAAATAGATGTTTAACCCACCTTCATTCCTTTGGCAAAATCCAATTCTCCAACATAACTTGGTTTTCACGAAATAAGGTATTTTCCTACAAATACAAAATAAAAAGGGCCACAAAGTATTCATTTTCCAAAGAAATAAAACAAAACTTAAATACTTATCTAAAAAAAATTATCGTCCAATAAATAATCCGCTTCTGATAAATGTCTCGAGATTCATCCGATCTAGAAATAGACAACAATTATTAATAACTAATTAATAAATCAAAAAGATCAAATCTTACCAAGTTATAGATACATCCCTCCGTATATTTACATCTTTGATGACAGCAAATGCCATATTACGTCAGCCGTCTGTGGTACTTTTAGACATCGTATCAATCGTTCCTAGGGCAACGCCGAGAGGCGAGAGCTCATAACTGGATGCGGCGTCTATATAAAGCCGACGAGCCGCAGCAGAAAATCATTCTTGGTCCAGAGCTCATCTGGTTTAGAGACTAATCTAAGTACAAGAATATTCCCAACCTCATTATAGGAGATTAATTCTATATTTCAGAGATTAATCTGAAAATCCTATCATTTCCAATATTCAGTCCCACACCCAAGCAGAAGTTTAATTCTGCGCAGAGATTAATCTGCAATATTCCATCCCACATCTAAGCAAAAGTTTAATTCTGCGCAAAGACTAATCTGCAATACTCCTTCGTACACATAAGCAGAAGATTAATTCTACACAGAGATGAATCTGCAATACTGCTGCCCACGTCTAAGCAGAAGAATAATTCTGCTGCCGAGACTAATCTGCATTCTTCATTATAGTAGCATATTGCTACACTTCTGCACACGCTCAGAATACTGTCAGAGACTAATCTGACTAGTTTTGCTGACTATATCATTTTGCTACCCTTGTGCCCTCATGTACGAACAGAGGTATTTTGCTGCCTTTTGTGTTCTCACGCACCATAAAAGGGCTCCTACTTTATAGAAAGATATTGTCACCACCTTTAATACAATAAATCTATATTCGGAGACTAATCTGAATAAGTTTTTCTGTAGAAGCATTTTGGTGCTCTTGTGCCCTCTCGCACTAGCAGGATCAACATTTCATTTTCCTTCATTCTAATGACAGCTAACGAATTCTGGTAATCTTCTATGTTTGTTTCAGAAAGAATAATTGATCAGAACCCGGAACAGGATTCACCGGAATTTTATTTTCAACTTTTTGTCTTTTTTATTATTTTTTTCATTACTTTTATTTTTATCTTTGTTACTTGAAGTTTTTGTTGAATTTTATAGTAGTTTTAGGTTAGTTTTTAGTTCTGAATTTCTCCTTTAAATGAATTTGTGATATAGTTCTAAGCATTTAGTTTGAATAAAAATTTTATATTTTAAAACGACTGAGTTGTCCATTAAAAACCGAGACTAGATCTCACAAAATGATTAAAGATAAAATGGATTTATAAAAATGTTGTTGCAATTGACTTCGTACTTACCAGCTCAATGTTTGGCAGGTGATTCACTTGGCTTTCTATTGAGGCTTAGGATTGGAATATTTTTTATTCCAGTCGAGACCCAGAATATAGTGAACTACAGTCGACATCAGCAATAACAATCAGTATTACAGCCAATACCCGCAATAAAGTGTTTTGTTAATAATATATCTTACCAGTCGATACCCACAATAAGGATATTTATTTTAGTTGTTATCAAAACAAAAACTCTTAATCCAGTCGACACCCAGAATAAGAGTATTTATTTTAACCGTCGACTAAACAAAGTGTTTCATTTCTTCATAGAAATGAGAATAATATAAAGTATCACTAGGACTAGATTTCCACTTAATCACTGAACTGCCAAACTGTAAAAGAGATCGATTTAAGTTAAATTGTTGTTTAAATAGCCATGGCTATTTGGAATAACAACAACAACTGGCATAGCAACAAAACTTAGCATAGCACCTGCACCTCATTATTTGTTTGTGGAGTGTTACCGTTTTAGTAATTGTTGTTAACAAATTTTTCTTGGCTAATTATCTTAAAAATAGTTTGAACAAATTCATTTTATTTCCATCTAAATATGGTGTAAATAACAGTTGCCTATGCTTTGTCGAATATAATTCTTACTTACACAGAATAATTTTTACCTTATTAAAAGCAGTACATTGACCGGACGTATATGTAGCACTGGAATTAGATAAATCTTTCGGGTTAAAAAAAAAAACAATCTTTAGGTTGGTGTACCTTTATTTAATACTTTTATTACTTTTGTAACCGTGGTCAGCTTTTTCTGAACCTTTTCCTTCAAAACTTAAGTTAGACTGACTTAATTATTCGTTCATAATAATTATCTACAAATCATCTTTACATATTTGTCACGTACAAAATGAAATCTGATCGCTAAGAACGGCGAGGCAAAATAAATTCGTAGAAGATTTAGCCACATTTAAGAAACGAAAGGAGTAAATTATGGCTTGTGTTTTAGTGGGATTAAGGGACAAACCATTATTAGCTTACCAGTCAGAGATCCCTGCCAGAGTCCTATCAATGACCACCGCCGCATCACTGAGGTTGCCTTTAGAAGCACTCCAGCCGATCTGGAGATCGTATGTGTAGATGTGGAAGTGTACATCACCCAACACAGCGGTGATATCATTCATGAGGGGTGTAAACAGGAGCGGCGCCAAAACAGCCCCTGAGACCACTGGCCTCATAGATGAGTATGTGCCATTACTATTTACCTGGAAATATTGGTTACTCAAGTAATGGCCAATAAATCTACAAGCAGTGGCGGAGAACCCAAAACAATTATGGAGTTTAGCAAGCAGCAAAGAGGGACAGACTCAAAGGCCTTGCTGAAGCCTAATAAAAGAAAAAATAAGCCGTTGTCCCTATCACACAGATCACTAATGCCCACCGTCACCTCGAGAAGAGATGTACCCGTTCAGTGAAGCCTCTTGAAGCCTGACTGGAATTTTGAGGACCTTGGAGATCGTCAGCAATATGGAAATTAGTCTCCATTAAGAAATATGGGAGGGGGAGTTGACTTTGGGGATGGGACTGATTAGACCTGCATTCCAGTGATCGGGAAGGTGTGAGGATGAAATTAATCTGTTAAGCAGATGCGGGATGATAAGTAGGATGAAGGGAAGAACTACTTTATAAAACTTGAGAGGTACATCATTGTACCCAATTGCATTTGTTTTCATTTTGCGGAAAGCGTTCACAAGCTCTACCTCAGACACATTTGAGAAACTAAAGATATCATTAGCAACAAGAGTATGTGGATCAGTGGGAATACGCTGCACATCATCTGATCTGACACTTATAAGTTTTGGCAGCAGTTCGGGACTGGGACGAAGAAAGTCAGCATATTCTTCAGAGTCAATAGTCGACCAATTTATGACACTGCCTTCTCTAACGCCTTTCAATGTGTCCTCTCTTACCTTCGCTCTGATTAAGCAGTCAGCCTGATTACGCAAGCGATGAAATTCAACCAGATTCAACACTGTTTTGTCATTCTTCCATGGCCTATAGGCAAGATCGCGGATTTTATTTTTGAGCAAGATCACCGGATGCCTGAAAATCATTTTCTTAGCAGAGCGTACTTTGATGGTTTTCAGGGACAATTGCCTCATGAATATGGAGCCCAAAGACTCTTTATTGCTGAGAAATTTCTGAAAGTTCTCCACAGGTTAGAAGCCAGACAGCGAGAGTTTAAAGAGGCAAAGACCAATTCATGATCGGAGATGCCGGGGCATTGATCAAACAAGACCGGGTGAAAATTTGGAAACGAGATGAGCAGATCAAGGCTTGTTGCAGAGCCAAGCCCGTGACGCGTGGGCAGATTGTTGATGAATCTAAGTCCCTTCTCATTCAAGAGGTCTTTAAATGAGTAGACGAGTTACCAACGTCCACGTTAAAATCCCCGCCAATTATGATACGCGACGTGTGACTTGCAATTTGCTCAAGAGCACTGGAGAAGACCGATATATCATTGTCCGTGTACGTTCCCCTACACCTGTAGATGACTACTACTGTCACCGTCTCTACTCCATCATCACAACCCTCCACCCGAACAGTTAAGATCTCCCTCTCTTGATGAAACGAAAAGAGGCCCCGGACTTCATACTGTCGACCACATAGACCGCGACACCACCGCCTTTATTAGCAATTCTGCCGAGCCTATGTAGTTTATATTTCAGGAATGTCACACTCACAAGTAAAGCCCGGACATTACCAAGCTCAGCCATGTGCCTGATATTTGTTACATGTTTGGAAGAGGATCTCGCGTTAAAGGAAAGTATGTTAAAGTTATTAGGCGGTAGGATATCCGACAGATTAGTCTGAGTTGATAGACTATGGTTCGGGATGTTAGTTAAACTGGACAGCTCGGGATGGTAGATGTGTTAGTAAAGCAGGGGATTTGGAGAGACGTTGCGCGAATTCTAGAGTAAACCGAGCTGCAATTAGGTTAGGTACACACTGCGCCGACTTATGCGAAATGTGTATTCTCCAGTTTCTAATGATTTCCTTTCCACTAAGTTCGATTTCCTGAGACGAATAGCAGCGTGCAGGAGGTTTTGATCCTGTGGGAGTAGATCTTCATTGATATATATTCTAGTATGTGCTCCTTGAGGACTGCAATTGTATAGAGTGTTATGTGTGGGCGTTTATTTCTGTGTGGTTGTGTATGTATCTTTATGTGTGTAGTTTAGTGTGTGTTCATCCACCATTCATGGTCGCTCTAAGCGGTGTAGATTTGAGCTTCACTAGATAGGATCGGAAGAATGCAGAGCAATCCTCCTCTTTATAGAATCTTAGGCACATCTTAGGAAGGATAGGGAAGGTGTACCCAGTTTCGGTTGGAAAGGTGCAATGAGCTCAACCTTGTCACAAAAGGAGCTTTCAGCAGTTCCGGAAGCAACACTTCCTTGACCCTACTGCCATTCAGCGCACTGGGCAATTTGCTGATTAAGAGAGATCTATTTTCACTTTTAAGCGCGAGAGCACGTCAAAATCAACGGGTGGGCAGTGGGTGAAATTGCCGTGATAGCATCAACCCTTCCGGTCAGCTACTGGAACAATGCCCTGATACTGGCAAGAGTCCCGTCGCCTGGAGTATGATCCGTAAATTCAATACGCAGAGGATCCTGATTGAGTCCACCTCTATTGGGGGTGTGAGATGAGGCTGAATTAGCCGCACTGGAACTCGCAAAAGGAGCCCGAGAGAGGCTCACTTTATGTGTATTTTCGTTAACCAGTGGAAGGGAGACATTAGTTTTGCTGAGACTGTTGTCCAAGCCAGTGGAGCGGTAATCAGTATTGGTTAAAATGTTACTGCTAATCAGGTTGTCAGTTTTAGGCTTAACAATACCTACACCAATCAAAGATTGCTCACTTGGAGTGCACTCATAACTGGGATCGTAAATTTTCGAACTGGAGTTAATCGGTTAGACTAATCCGCCAAAAGTGCCAGGTAGCAGATTTGATGGCGTAGAAGCTGTGTAGTTGTTAACGTGCGCCCTGGATTTAGAATCCATATTATGAGTGAACGCTGTTAAGTAATAATTAACTTATAATTGGAATGTAAAACTGCCTATAAGCCAGTAATAATATCAACCTTAAAAATAACGAAAATATTAATTGAATTGAATTGAATGCTAATAGTACGGAATGTGAGATATTAAGTATGAAATAGATTGATTTTTAAAAATGAGAAATGAAACGCTAAAAGTGGAATAGAGAAATGGTCATGTTAAATGTAGAATAGCAATTAATTATAGTAAATAATATTGTGTTAGTTGTGAAAACGATGTCTAGGACCAAACTAACCTAAGAATCCGCTAAATTATAATTCCCTTATGCTAGGAATGAAAAATTCCTGTAAGCCTATAATAATATCAGCCTTAAAAATAGAGAAAATATTAATTGAATTGAATGCTAATGATACGGAATATGAAGTAATAAGTATGCAATAGATTGATTATTAACAATGAGAGTTAAAATGTTAAATGTAGAATAGAGAAATGATCATGTTAAATAGCAGTTAATATAGAATGTAAATACTTAAATACATAAATGAAGTGTTATCAAATAATCACGGCCAGAAAGCTCCTCGAAAGTGATATGCTGCATTTCCTTCTCTAATAAAAGTAACTGTGTGATATGCAATTTCTCCTGCGCTCTGATTAAAAATGTAAGTATACAAACTTGTTCCTGGATGTACCACCACGCAGGAGTAAAGATCCAGGATTGAATTAAGACCTGAGTCTGATCTCATTTGTTAATTATTATGCATTATGATCGGTCTATTGCTAATAACAGGGCACACCAGTACCGAAAAACTGCGTTGAGCTATTTGATACTATGGTTGATATTGACGGTTCTTCTGCAGCGTGGAACTATACCGGCGATGATACGTTGCCGCCCAACCTTCTCACGAGCTGGGAATATCAGAATGTCCTATGGTCCCTATGGTTGCTTTCCTTTCGTTGGATAACAAAAAATTACAAATATGGTAAGTTTTCCAAAAGGCTTTCGTTGGTTTATAAATATTTCGCCATAATTACAAAATGGCGTCAGGACGCCTAAACGGCTTCTGTGTTTCGAAAGACACAAAAACTTTTCACAATTCTACCAGAATGTCCGCAATCGCCATACTCAGCGATAATGTTGTACTATAATCACTAAATATGTTTTTGTACAAGTTTATGAAAATTAAAAATACTTTTAAACCCAAAAGTACAAAAAAAATATTAAGAAAATTTCTCGGAGCGAAACTTTTCCGACTTGTCAAATATCTTGTCAAAAAGGTGATTGTGTAAGTGTTTGTATGCTGCTCGTGATGCAGTACGAAATATGGCATTTTGGATTCTTTCGTCCTCCTCTCATCTACGAACTCTAATGCATGTTTCGTTCCAGTGCGTGTTTCCATTTCATATTCTGGTACAATCTCGTCTTTAACGTTGTGAGAGCTAGTCTCGTTCGTGGGAGGGAGTGCCGGTTTTTAATGGACAACTCAGTCTTTTCAAATTCAAATATAAAATTTTACTAATAAATACTTCAATGCTTATAACTATATCACAATTCATTTACTAAAATTCAGAACTAAAAACTAACCTACAAACTATTATAAAATTCAATACAATCCAAAACAACTTAAAAATTTAGTGAAAAATCCAAAGGCTCGCGTAGTCCGCCTCCTTTAATTCGTCTTATTCTAGGAAAAAGAAGAAGAAGAATTAATCGTCTATGCGAAAAGTATTCTTATATAAATTTAAGAGTGCTATTTTTAGACACACGGGCAGTAAATGCTACTATAAAAAAGAAGAAGATTGCAGATTATTATCTGCGGCAGAATTATTCTTGTGCTTATACGTGGGCAACAAGATGCTAGTAAAAGAAGAAGATTGCAGATTATTCTCTGCGGCCGAATTATTCTTCTGCTTAGGTGTGGGCAGCAAAATGCTATTATAAAGAAGAAGATTGCAGATTATTCTCTGCGGCAGAATTATTCTTCTGCTTAGGTGTGGGCAGGAAATTGCAGATTATTCTCTGCGGCAGAATTATTCTTCTGCTTAGGTGTGGGACGGAAATTGGAAATAATAGGAATTTCAGATTATTCTCTGAAGTATAGAATTATTCTTCTATTTTGGAGGTTGGGAATAATATTCTTGTTAATCGGATTATTCTCCGAATTAGATGAGCTCTGAACCAAGAATGATTTTCCCCTGCGGCTCGTCGGCTTTATATAGCCGCCGCATCCAGTTATGAGTTCTCACCTTTCGGTGTTGCCCTAGCAACGATTTATGCATTATCTGAATGCACCTTAGACAGCTGACTGACGTAACGTCACTGAGAAATTGTAAATATACGAGATGGTGGTATATTTTTGAGGTAAGTTGAAAGTTTTGTACAACTTAGTTATGAATAATAATATTCTTATACGTTTCAGGTATTACACGTATTTATTGGAATGCTTGTACATCGCTGGATGAACGAAAGGAGGTTCTTAACTATTAGATAAGTAGTTTTTTTTGTCAATTTCATGTAGAGTTTAGTTCTTTGTGTTTCCTTTTTTCCCTTTTCTATAGGAGAAAATATTTCATCGTGGGAAGGATTAGAAATGTGGATGGATTTTACATAGAGGGACCATCATTATGTATGTGTGGCCTAAACAAACGTTGTTACCTTTTTTGTACATAATTACGTTGATGTCAGGAGATGTAATGTCAATGTTATAATTTGCTGCTACTGAGCACTTAAAAAGTTTGAAATAGTCTAATTTCGCTAGCCTGAAATACAAATCGCATTACATTCAACGCTTTGCTTATTTTACGTTAATACAACTCGTGAATAGAGTAAATGCGACGCTACAAACCAGCCGTCATCCAATATCATCCACCAGCATCGAGAGAAGGGACAAACAATTAGGTAAACAATTTAATAATTTAAGATTAGATATGGTTCTTTGTGGTGCGTTCTCTTCTTATCAGAGTTTCATCTGCTTATACAGTGGGAATACTAAGTGAAACGGGTTTGTTGCTGTACTTTTGCACAATTGCATTGGCATATCTGTGTATACTCCTGCTTAAAGAAACGCTGTGCAATACGACTTGAAAGAACAAAAAAAAAAAAAATAATCGTCAGAATATCGAAGAATGAATTTGAGTTGCTTAGGAGGCCAGGAAAGTCGCTAACCCTTGGTATACTCAATTAATAAACTATGCTCCTTTTCAGATATTGTTCCCAATTTGGAGCAGTAGGGATGGAATAAATCAACGGCTCGTTGAAACCTATTTCAACAATCTTTGGATAGCACCAGAATCGGTACTAGAACTTATCTCCTGCAACTGTACGGATGATTTTTCCTCGAGTTGTGGGTGCAGAAAAGTAGTGTTAAGATGCTCGAAAATTTGCGGAAATTGTCAGGAAGTGCAATTCCTCAACGCATAAATGGAGCAAATTTGCGAAATTCTTAACGACCAAGAAGAGGCGGAGTCTACCGACTCCGATATGCATACAATATAATATAATATTTCAATCTATTTAAAAATCCTCACTTATGCAATTAAAATGTATTTCTTTATTTTACTGTATATACTCATAGCTAGTGGAGAAATAAAATAATTAAAACAGTTGTTAAAGTCGGAACAAAATTTTGAACTTAAAAATAATAAAATATCAAAAACTAATAGTGACGTACAATGTTTAAAATATGAATTTGGAAAAATTTCAACCCTTAAGTAGGCGCATGGGGTCAGAGAAATTTTAACCGTAAATCGTCATGCTCAAGCTACTGCAAGGTAAGCATGCTTTTGTACTATAGTGAAGTGTGACCCCATGCGCCCACTTATGTAACTTTTTTCGTGAGCTAAGTTTTGTTAGGTATATCTTTTTAAATTTTTACATTTTATAATATTTTCGGATGAGTTCTAGCGAAAATAAATTAAACGTTTGTTGAGATTGTAGTTTTAAATTAATAGTGTAGCTTTTCGACTGTACTCCGAATAGTCGTTCTTATTTTTTTTCTACTTTTCTATAAGGACTGGCAAGAAATTCCTCAGTATGTAATACAAAATATTTGTTATTTTATTTTTGTGTTAACTTAAAGCGTATGTGAGAGGAAGTTATCAAGAAAGCAATTATTATTATTTGCATAGAGTAAGGTGAATTAAAATAATAATAATTTGGAGTCATGATTCTCTTGTTTGAAAAGTTTTTAATATCGCGTTTCGTTTTAGGCATTATTCGTAGGCGTAGTTAGTCAATTTATCGAGTTTTAATATTCGTTTCACTAGAGTAGTTTTTTTACGGGAACAACTTTGGTAGGCGCATTTGGAAAATGTGTTTGGGCTCCACGCGGTTTAGTAGGTAGAAAATTTTATTTAAAGTATGGTTTATTGTTTTTTTTTTATTGTGTGATGTGTGCATCTGAATATGAAAAAGACAAATATTGAGTAAGCATGTTTGATTTGTATATACATAGCGTTAGATACGAATATGGATTGGTATTCGGCTAGCATTTATAATAAATATATGAGTGTTGCGAAAGATCTTTTCTAGAAAAAGTTGTATAAAATTTGCGGTTCCATGTATATGAAGTATAGATGTAAGAAGTTATTTAATTTAAAAATAAAATTTTGAAGTAAGTCTAATTAAGAAAAGCAGCAAGAAAACAAGGGAAATCAAAAAAGATAGAAAATCACCAACTGTGTTCAAGATGGAAGATTCATACAAGAAGATCATGGACTAAATAAATATATGCCGATGTTTTGAGGAGAAAGGTCACCGAGGTTGGCAATGGAAGTATATCGATTTCTGTATTGCTGCAAAGATCCTTACTACCGACTTCCAGTCGGCCGCAGAAAACGTTATTTTCATGAAGTTTGTAAAATATTGGCTGACGGATGATGCATATTGTCTGATAAGCTTCCAGGAGCTAAAGGATATCGAAACTTTACAGCAAGCAATAAAATCCGCATACATGCCGCGAAAATCATTCAGCGAATTACCAACTGAAATGCTAACATGTATACAGAGACCTGAGGATGACATCAGTGAGTTCGCGGATCGAATGAAAGAATTGCAATATCAGATAAAAGAGGCTGTTTCGGCCAAATACACGGGAGGGGAGAAGGGATTACTAGCCGAGTTGGAGGCCGATATTGTAGCTACCTTCAAAGCTGGTGTGTTTAATAGACCCATGCAAGTGAATCTAACAGAGCGAAAGTTTGAGTCACTCGAAGAAATGAGAGGGGAAGCTAGTTATTTTGAAAAAGATGCCAAAAGGCTTCAAGTGAGAGAATCAGAAGTATGCTAAGTAAGTAAGCCGTATATAGTAAGTGCATCAAACAAATGGGCAACGGGGGATTTTAGTAGACACGAGCCCAGACAGAATCGCGACCGTTTTTCCCAGAACAGGGCCAATGTCTTCAGTAATATACCAAGCAACTTCGATCAGGAGAATAGTTCCCAGATCTATTGAAGATTTTCAGTGTGGACAGCGGAGACGTTTTGCGAGGGAGTGCCAACAAGTACTCGTCTGTACTGAATATCAGGAACATAGGCACGAGGTATCCAAATGCTGAATTCAGATTGGTAAACTATGCAACTGCCATCCAAGATGAATTCCATTCAGGAAAGGAGGGGCTTTGTTGCCTATTCTGTCGAACACGGGATCACTACTCGGCAAACTGTCTGAAAATGTATTCACCGAGAGAGAATGTGAAAAACTGAATTCCCGTAGTAAATTTATCATCACAGTGCCATCGGTTATAGCTGTAGAAGGTAAGCTTAGGCTTTTAATTGACGTTGGGTCCACCTGTAGCTTGATCAAGGTCGATAGGCTAAAAAGAGATACACACATAAATACGCAACAGAAACTACGAAATGTAGAGCTTTTTGGATTTGCTAGGAGCTCCAGAGCTATTTGTGAGGCAAAGTTTCTGAAGGATGATGGCCAGCAAGCCTGTAAATTTAACGCTATTGGTGATATGGAGCCAACTCCAGACGGCATACTGGGAATGGATTTTCTCAGTGATAGAGTAATTATTGTCTATGTAAATATATAACTGTGGGCACAATGAGTATTTTTGTAACTCTGGTGCCCTCTGGCTTCGTCCACGCCCCCTCGAGGAACTCAAACTTTCTTTCCTATTTTCTTCCTACCTTAATCATATGACGAAGCTATTAACTGAAGCCATCCACAAACTCTCTACGACTCTTGGTTCAGTTATTATAAGCAAAACCTTTTCAAATTGCACCCTCTGTCCCTCCGATGTCCGACTCCTCCACCGACCCTAAAGGGGTTTGACCATAATTGGCGCAATTTCGCAATTAAACGATGAAAAAATCTCATTTCCCCTCCTCCTGCCGACCCACCTATTTCTCTTGACCATGAGCGGTTCCTGCGCTGATAGCAATTCGAATAAAAAAATGAGAAAAAAATATTATTAATTGCTGACAGATTATCCTATCCCTGTGTATCATCAGGGTTAAAACAAAAACACACAAAAATTGAAAAGGATGTGATTTTTTCATCATCAGACACACTCCAAAAATGATAAAAAAAAATCTCCATGACCTGCAGATAACTGCAGTTAAGACTTTTGAGCAGAGGTAAAAATAAGTATGCTGACACGGTGGTGGCATTACTTTCTTGGATTTTTCGTTTGCGTGATTTATGTAACTTCTTATTGATATTCTTGACCCACTTTTCAGGTGTTCTTTAATGTTTTCTTACTAGCCGTGGTGAATCGGTCTCTTAAAAATTTAAAACAGTTACTAAAAGTGTTAATAGCAAAATTTTATGGAGTATTAACACTGAGCACATATGCACATAGAGCAATTACTGCTCTATTGCCATTATCTGTAATATCGCTAACTAGGATCAGGATGACCCGATGTCACATTTTGTAAAATTTGCAGAAAAGCCATTTGAAACTTTATAATCCCTGCTGTTCGAAAACCATTATATGTACATAGATTACATAAGGAAAGTTTTTCTTGCATAATAAAAGGCACAGATCCAAAAACAAGGAAATAGATTATTCGAATAAATAATTATTAACATTTTTTGGACATACGATATTCCGACAATTAAAATTTTAAAATCTAAAGGGCCCTAAGTTTTAAAAATGGACACTGATTTTTTCTGCTCTTAAAAATTTTCCAATTTGGTATTTTTAATAGAACTTTGTATTATATAAAAAAAAAATAAAAGGTTTTGCAGTTTTAGAAAACAAAAGTTTTTTTCAATTAGGTACAAAAATAAATAGTTTTCATTTGCAAATACATAAATTTTTTTTTAAGACAAATAATATTTTTTTTTAAACGTCAACAAAATAACCTTTATTTATTTAAATAAAAATAAATAATGCTTAAATACATAAATTGAAATACAAAAAACAAAAACAAAAAAAAAATCACATCAAATTAATTGCACTTTATTATAAGGAATTCTTTGAGTCGTCGTTATCCGTATTTAAATGGCCAACAGTTCCAGTGATAGGGAGATATTTCAGGCTTGAATTAAAGAATGGTACGTTACAGGTATAACAAAGTCGCGAAATAATTGCATTATCATCAAATTTTACTTTCGAAACTTACACTGGAACTTTTCTTAACGGTGCTAAGTTATATCCTTTCAAACTGTTGTGGGAAAAGCCAACGAAGAAAGTACCTGTTTCGAGTGAAAAGTACGCCTATATAGGGTGATCTATTTCTGATGCCAACAGGGGAGGAAACCTGAACTACAGCTCACAAAAATGTGGATAATTTAATGAGAAGAGGAGGAGGCAGTGTAAATATCATGGGCACAGCGGAAATAGCCTGGAGAATGGACGTGCATTCGTAAGAATTGCTAACACAAGAGCATATCTGCTTAAAACCATAAACTCCTCGTATGAACAACACGGGCCTCGAAAATATTTATTCTGAACGATATCCATGGCGCTTTAGGGTTAGGAATTATTTCTATCTTCAGCTAAGGAAGGCGAAGGGGATTCTACAAGAAGAAAAGTCTAAATTTCAGGGATATAGTGGAAAGCCGAATTTGATAAATTACATCAAAACGGAAGGAAAGTATGGGAATGAAACTTCATTCGTGTTGAAAATTCGACGTCTGCTGCGACTTTAATTGCAGAAGAGTTTAGATGAGCGGAGTTTGATAGTCTATGGCCAGGAAGATATGGAAAGAAGGTATAAAGGTGACCCAAAAGATCTAATGTAAGGTAAGATAATGTGTTTAAAATAAAATGTTTATAGAAAAATCAGAAATCAGGATTAGAAATTTTTTAAAAAGATTCAATAACAAAAAAAAAGACAAGAAAAAGAAAGTAAATGTGTGCAGGATAAGAAATGTATGAAGATATGTTATTTAATTAATAAATGTTTAAAGATAAAGATTGGACACTAAAAAGTAGGAAAGAAAGATAAAAACAAAAGAGTAATAATAATAAAGAAAATATAATGTTCAAAAATCGAGAGAAATTTTACTCACAGCCGAAGTATATTTTAGACCTTAAGATAGATTAAATACAAGTATAAAATTATAAAAATAGTGTAGCGTTAGATGGATCTAAAAAATTGCTGATAAATATGGTAACTGGGCTGCGGAAAGTTCTGGTATGCAGGCGAGAGCAGCACTCATAACTATGCGGCTGAAATAGAAAATAAGAGAAAAAACATGAGTATGCGATTGCCTGCTATTTAGTTAACTTGATTAGGTATGGATGCAAACTTTTTAGTTAAACCAGTCAAATGTACCTTCATATAAGAAGAAAATATAATTTGAAAGCTAGAAGTAAAAAAAAATCTTTCGAAATTTCTAGTTGGGAATAATGTGTTCATGACAAACAATATTCTTTCGGTACGGATGAACTCTCGATATATTTGGGAGAACTCCATCGTACCCCTAAGAGGAAATGAATAATATTTTTAAAAACATTATTATCAGTCATTCCAGCTACGGACCCTTAGAGTAATGATGTTCTTTGGAATGTTCATTGAAAGGAAGTTAAAGAAGTGTCGGTTACAAGAAACTGTCATACTTTCTATATTATGACCAAATCTTAAAATCTATAACCTAGTTTAAAGGCTTCCAGAAATACAGTGAAGAAGGAAATATTCTATCCAAATAAATTAGCGTTCAATCAGATATAAATTTCAAAGGCGATCAAATGACATCATTATTGATAATACCGATTGATAAGTGGAAAAAATCTTGGAAGTCAAAACAAAATAATCGATCATTACCATATGTAAAACTTATGCAGGAAATGTTACATCAAAAGACACAATAGCTGGAAATTCAATAAGCGCAATACAAAATCGCATACAATAAAGATTTCTAAAGCATATGTTGAAGCATACTTCGACCAGTAAAATCAGGCCTACAACAGCAGACTAGATGTTCTAATCACTAAGGTGATATACTACAAATTTGGAATGCAGAACAGCAGCAAGTCGAAGTCGACGTCGAGCTCGACGTTAGCATTGACATGATATCATCCTTGCTGCGAATCCAGACTATACTTTCTCACCATCATCACCAGCAGTTGGAGCGACTGGAGTGAAATTAAGGTTTTAATTGTATTAAAGAGCGTTAAGGTATAGTTTTATTAAGCGAAGTAGTAAATTTGAAAGTAATGTAAAAATTAAGGTACCTATGTAGGAGTAGGATATGGGAAGCTTTTTTATACTTACAGAAAGAAGAGTATAAAATTGATAAGAACATATTATGTCAATCCTTTTCTCCTAAGAGTAAATATGAAAATAAAAATTGGAAGATAATTATTTAAAAACTAACGATGAAACTGTATGAAATGTTTCGAGAAAGCAAGATAAGCAGGAAATAAGAAAATGTTATCGGGAAATACTAAAAGAAAATATGTTGTGAAGAAGGAAAAGGGAGAAAATACTCTAATGTGCAATAAGCACAAGACTATTAATAAAAAATAATAAAAAAAAACTATATACTATATACAGCCATTCCACACGAAACCAATCACCGTGGAAGCCGACCAACTCCGATTTGGATGAAACTTTCATAGTTTGTAGGGAATACCAAAATAACTCACATATATTTTTCCCCTACCACCCCTCATCCCCCGCTAGGGCGGTTAGAACTTTTGTTACGTTTCATTCTCAAAAAATCATATCTTGAGAACGGAGCAACCGATTTTTCTGATTCAAATGCCAAATGAAGCTTAATGCTTTATATTTGTTATAAAAAAATATAGCAGTACCGAATGAAAATTTTTTTTTCTCAATAATAATATTTTTTTCAAAAAATTAGTATTATTAACTAGAAAGGACTTCTTGCATGATTTTTTTATTTTGAAACTAGGAACAATATCTGTCCATGTGCAAAATTTTGCGATGGCGTTCGGCTTCGCATTTGAGTTATGAATTTTTAAAGTCACCATATAACAAAATAATATCGCTTGAATATTAAATTTGTTAATTTTAAATATTAAAAACAATAGCCGCGTTAGAAAATAAATAATGCCTTACCGAAATACAATAATTCTCCACGGGTATAACAGAATGATATTTTTGGGTTCCTCGTATTTGCTTCACATTATCATATCTACTCTTCCGCTTTCGATCCATTCCTTCTTGATCTTCCTGTTTACAAAGGATAAAATTCATTTTGGATAGAGTGCTGATTGCCCAATCGTACAACTACTCTGCGCGGGTAATATGTCGGTCCAGTTGTCGTTTAAGACTCTTTAGTATACCTCCTATAGCGTCTCATGGCCCCTTCCCGTAAGCAGTATCAAAGTAGTGCAATTCCGCCTCGATTCCAAATTCTTCGTGCATATTGCACAGGTTATATAAATTCATCCTTTTGTATACTGGCCTCCAGAACCGTCGTAAAAGAAACATATCCTTTTTAAATTAGGAAGTTTCGTCTAAAAAACCGCAATAGTTTTTCTATAAACAATCTGACAGCAACATGATTATGAGTTGTTATTTACGCTATTACTATAATACTTGTAAAATAACTCGCATCACATTCCGCTTTGAGATATATTGCAAAGGTATAATAGTGCTCTGTATATTAGACCAGTGAAAGCCTTGCACAGCATCTTGAATGACAAAAGTATAATTTTCTGAGAAATCACAAATAACAACACATTCCTTTTCTCCCACATTTTTTTTTCTGTGCTTGAAGTATTTTGTTTGTTGATCTGCTATATAAGAATGCGATAGAAACTTGTAAATTTTTTCACAGAATGAATCAACAAGCTCTAAACTTTGCATCTCAATAATTTGAAACGTACACCTGTCGGTTTGGTTTCACTGTTTGAAGGTCAGCTCTTCAATATCTTCCTTCAGAAGAGTCAAATGTATTTTTTCGCGGAGAATTTGTAATATTGGACAATGTTTACATGTAGTAACCAAGCACTATTCGTTAGGATTTCCACACAAAATTGTTGGAAGAAGTTCACGGTATGACATAATTTCGTCTGAAATTAGCTTACTTCTCTTTAAAACATCAAACATCAGTTTTATATTTTGGTGGTGTATACAAAGACAAACACAATGAGCCCCACTTGCAGTTGCTAAAACACACTGTACAGGACGAAGGATGGTAAATGAAGAGAATGCAATCATTCTGTCGGGATATTTGTCCTTAAAAATTGGCAAGCCTCCCTGAGATTTGCCAGCGCTAATCTACGTTGTTTTTTTACCTTAGCACCTTCACTCGAAACTATTTAATGTTACCGCTTTCCCGGGCAATCACAACTTATTTCATCATCTTCATAAAACTCGGTCATAAGGCTTTTGACTTCTTCTATAGGAAACTTACTGCCAATTTTTGGATTTGGTAAGGACATGATACCTTTTTCAATTTGCAAACTCTTTGCTCTGTGTGCCATATAATAACTTATGTCGAATTCATATTTGATCTTACGGACGATCCATCTTAGTGGCAAAGATGTGGGAATTTGATATTTCTCGGCATTTTTCTGCGCCTTTGAAAATTTTATTGATAGATGAACAAAAAATTGTATGGCGGGGGGGGGGGGTCATATCAACCGTTTAGGAGAGTTACAAGGTGATTAAGAAAACAAGCTACGGGATGCATGGTCACACTTAGGAGCTCATTGTATGCAGAACTCCATGGCCTTTCGAACGACTGCTCAATCAGCCCCAGGGCCCTCTCACCACAAGAATTATCGCTGCCTAAACTCAAATATTCGAATTTTATTACCTTTTTTTTAAAAATTTAACTTCTATTATTTTTGCAAAAAGGTCGTTAACATACCTTTTTTTTATAAAAACTGTAAGCTGTAGACTCTCCTCATTAAGTTGACCTGTTCCACTCTATGTGTTAACACCAAGCTTTAAACAGTTATTAACACATAACCTATTCAGGTCACACCGAAATTAGACGCTATTTTCTAAAATGATGTGCTAAGGGAACAATTGAAAATAGGTTTGAGAATAGGCTTAGAGCTAGTAACTCTTAAAGGGCTTCAGATAGCACATTGGGTGTAATAGGTCATATTAAAGAGGAGAGTCTACACTTTACAGTTTTTATAAAAAAAAAGTTATGTTAACGACTTTGTTCCAAAAATAATAGAGGTTGAATTAAAAACAAGGTAAGAAAATCCTAAATTTTTAGTTTACACAACCATAATTCCTGATGGGAGAGTGGTATGGGGCTGATTGAGCAGTCGTTGGAAAGGCCATGAAGTTCTGCATACAATGTGACCGTACGCCCTGTAGTTTTTAAGATACAGGGTGTTTTGTGAAAAACTAGCTTTTTTTCTTAATAACCCTGTAACTCCTAAACGGTTGATATGCCCCCCCCCCCCCTGCCATACAATTTTTGGTTCGTCTAGGTGAGTACTATCACCTCCCGCTCTATTGATCTCCTAGTGGGAAACACGCTGTATTTATTTCACACTTTCAATTGATCTTACTCATTCGGGTAAAACACGCAAACTGCGAATTACTAAATTACTCAATACGAAATTGTGCACTGTCGCTAACCCAAAATCCCAGGTATCAGACCTATAGGCTAGGTACATTTAGATCTGTAGGAATTAAGACTTGATCTGCCAATGACATTACAAAGTACAATTTATTATTACATTAACTTTCAAGGAAGAAATTTAGGGAAATGTGTTCTCTTCTGATCCGTAAATCGAAAAAAAAACCAAACCCAAAGTGACATGTTAAAACAATGCACAAAAATGTATTTTCCGGAAGAGGTAGAAAGGCATAAATAACTTACAGTTAGGTAAGAAGACTACACTGATAAGTCAATAAAATGTTTTTTGCACATACATATTTAAAGCTTCTTGCTTCAAAATAAAAATAGAAAGAAAGATGCTAGAGATCCCCCGTAAAACAAAAAAACGATATGTTCTTCTCAATGCAGTGCTCCCATAGCGCGTTACTTTAGGGATAGGGTGACTTTAAAAGTTCAATTGGCATTTGAAATAGAAAAACCGGTTGCTCCGTTCTCAAGGTCGAGCAATTGCAATCGAGACATTTATGATTTGTCGGAAGTACAAGTAAATGCAAAAGGGCATTCATTAGTTTCTTGAGCTTCTTCTACTTGGACAGATAGTTTGTCTTTGTGTCGTTTACATTGTCAAAATTTCGCTTTATTAGTTTTGTAAGCAAGGGTTGTTACAATAATCAATAGTAGAATATAGGCAAGGGTGTATTGGTGCACATCGTGTTGATCTATGGACAGAACCTTAATCTCATTTGAAATTTTCGTAACATCGTCTTCGGTATGAGTATATATGATCAGAATGACCTTGTCTGTTAGATTAAATGAAAATCTGGTGTGGTATAATATGAAATCCGATATATTTAGGGGAGGTACGTAAGAGTTCTTCTCTAAGTGGAGTTATCTTGACTTGGTAAACAGCTATAAAAAAAAAACTATAAAAACGTCTTTAGTCGAAACGAGCCATTTATTTGCCTGCGACAGTTGAGTTCAAAGGATCGAATGGTCCGATTGTCTGATATTGCGTTCTGCGTGTTGTCCGCGAGTGGGAAGGACCCATTCGTCTTCTTCTTCACAAGCGGGGCCAGCATCCTGCCGTGGTCTGGATGGAGCCAGCGGTGCCCGGGCATTCCTATACTACAAACTTGTTCCTGCTTCCTCATGGAGGTATGGGATAGTCGGTCTCGGGTGAGTTTCCTCTTATACTATTTTTTCTTTTTGAACTAAAAATTTAACATATACAGGAGTCACCCTGGTTATCAGCGGAAACTATCATTTTGTTTCTGCTGCCTGTTTTCCGGGCATGAACCATTGGCTGCCCTTTATCAGGCCTTCTTTCGCACTCCTCCCGCCTCACCATCGGGATCCGAGGAACGTGATAGTCCCTTTGGGTTGCCGCCGAGATACGACGAGGCCATGGGAGGTCTCATGGCCTCCGCAGACTGGGAAGGAGGCGAACATGTTGACCCAGAAGATTGGGGTCTTGGCGAGAATGCGGACCCTGAAGACCGCGATGATGACCGCGAAGATTGGGAGTGGTCCATATAAACGTTTTTTATTATAATTAATTCTAAATTTTTGTATCTATTCTATCTTCTTCTTTTTCCGATAAAATTTTAATTAAAACTTTTAATATATATAAACAAGGTTGTTCTACTTTACCTTTCCGGTTCCCTTTCAGTATGTTTTTTTTGTGTTTAGCTCTTGCTTTTGGGCGGCGCGGTCGTTCTCTGTTACAGGCGTTACTGTGTTTTTTACATTTCTTGTTTCGATTTTTAAAAAAAAAAATTCTTATATTGCTATTTTCTAAGATTGTTCTTAAATATTTATTCCTATGCTATTCTATTCCTTTATTACTTTATTTATTTCTACTGTGTTTTTTTTTTGTGTGTTATGTATATGTATGTTATGTTAGGTTTTTTTTTTTTTGTTCCACTTGTATATTTGTTACGTTCCATTCCAAGGTTACTGGTTACTTCATTTTTATGCTAGATTAGTTTTGTTGTAATATTTATTTTATTGCTTATTTATTTTTACTTATATTGTTTATTATTATTATTTAATACTAACGGGGGAGGATATCTTTTACTTTGTTTGTATGTCCTCTCCACTTTTGTTTTGTTTTTATTTTTATTTTTTTTTTCTATGACTCTGTTAGACTGATTGTAGCAGTGGCTTTGGCCGTGGTGACCTTTTGAAGTGGTGAATTTATACCACTTGCACTGAACTAGTCGGTAAGGTTCGGGTCCTTTTGAGAGGGGTAGGTACGATTATTTCGCTTTGTTCGATTTGTTAGGTGTTGTTTAGGCTTGCGTGAGCGGTAATTTTTAACTGATGGGACTAGCCATATGGTGACTAGGTACAGTACCATACATGTAATGACAACACCAGTTAAGGATGCTGATGTTGCAGCTAGTACATGTGAGGGGTGGTGACTGATATGAGGAACTACTTTATCTAATGTTTCGGCAAGTTTTTTAATGACTGGGTACCATCTAGGATGATGCTACTAGTGTCAACTCCTGAATATAGTTCTGTCTGTATTTTTTCAGACTGTACCTTTTCTTTGGTTTCATTGAGCTATTTTTCTACCACTTGCTCTAATGGAGCGATATTTGAGAAGTAGTTGGGTTGTTTGAGACTCATTGGCTGGATATTCTCTGCCTCATAATGTAGGATTTGGGGTCCTACTTTTAATTGGCAGGGATGGTTGATAGTGATTATTCCTTGACCTTAAATCTTTGAGGTTAAGAAATGTTGGGTCCACTGGAGGTGTACAATTGTTGGTTCTATGAACGAGAATATCCAAGAATTGGGTTTACTTAATTTGATAAGTAGGTCTAGTAGTGTAGCTATGGGAGTTCTGGACCACTTTTTCCATACAAAAAGTGCAAGGTAGATTCCAACTATTTTGATGGATCACTGAGGGCTCTGGGTAGGGGGAGGGGAGGGGAAGGGGGCTGAGGTCGCTTTTGTACTGAAATTTTGACATTATATAGAAGTTTTCTTTTAGGAAGATACAACAACATATATATATATATATATAATACACTTCCGGATGAAGGTCAAAGATCAGACTCCCTTACGGTTTCAAAGGTGATGCCGGGGTCAAGGTCGAGTCCACGTGTAAATGTTTTTTTCTCAAGTCATCCTAACATTCTGGGTAAAACGCTCAACCGCCCGATTAGGAGCTCACGGTAATGGGCAAATATTATTCGGGAGCTCTGGACATAGTAGGGAAATTGAATAAAAGAATACCATATATAAAATATTATTATTGATTTATTATAAATTGAAAAATATTAACATTTAATTCTTAAGGTATCATTCTAGATTAACATTTAATTCTTAAGGTATCATTCTATATTAGGCTTCCTTAAATCGGTTACCCTATAATTATAATATTTTCCTTTATTTTACAATAGTGTACATCATCTTAGACTATAATACAATTAAAACAAACTATTTCATTAAATGGTATTTTAGCTATAATACAATTTTTATTTACAATGCATATCTTAGACTAGCCTTAGATTATATGTTTTTCTGCGTCCGCTCCTTGCTGTTCTGATTGAATAGAGTAATGTCCCCATGGTAGAGTATCCGTTGTCCCACTCATAATATACCGCTTGTTATCATATGGATTCAATGCAATTTTCTTTTGGCTGATCGTATAGACATTATGGTTATGCGATCGTATGGAGCTCTGATTAGCAGTTAATACTCGCTTGTTATTCAAACATTCGACGTAGTCTTCGAAATTGATATGCCTCTGGACTACATTAGTCTTTACTCCTTAAATTCGTTATCTGCTCAGCTAAGAAAACTTCAAGCATGACAAACCCCTTAGCTAATTGTTTGTCTCGAAAACCAGAGCCGTAGAGGATTTGTGATGAAAATTTCGTTCCCCCTTCCACCCCACACCGGCAAGAATTCATTTCCATGAGCATTGAATTATTAATACGCTAATATCTCGAAAACCAGAGCCCGTAGAGGATTTCTGATGAAAATTTCATTATCCCTCCCCCCTCCCTATCTTTATTATCCCCCTCCACATACCCACCATCTAGAATCCATTGGCACAATTTTTTCAATGATATAAGTCTTGGGGTTTCTTTTTTTGTTGATTTTCACACCAGGCGTACTCGGTTCGATTCCAACACAAAGCCAATTTTTTATTTCAGCGAGGATAGAGCTTGAGACGCCAATGTCATGAGCAAGGACTTGTGATAATACCTCAAATTGTATCGTGTGCGTGTGTGTGTGAAGGTCAATGACATCGGGGTCAGGGTCAAGGGTCAAAGGTCAAAGGTCAAGGGTCAAAGGTCAAGAGCCAAAGGTCAAGGGTCAAATGTCAAGGGTCAAAGGCAAAGGACAAAGGTCAATGACCTCAGGGTCGGTGACGTCACATCTGTCTGGCCAAACTGACCCTATACTTACTAGGGTGCAGTTAAGACCAAATGACACATCCCGGTAGTACCGGTTAATCCCCCACCTCTGGTATAGAACTCTACCCATATATATCAACTCTAAAGAATATTCATACAACACCTCCATGGTCTCATGGTAGAGCGCATCGTATTTTACAAAACCAAGCGTTCTCGGTTCGATTCCAGCAAAATCCAACATTATTTTATTTAAAAAATCAGCTATGACAGAGCTTAATCAGCTGACGGGATCAGCCAACCAGATGACGTCATACCCTGATCAGTCAGACGGTAGGAAAGGAATTCGCCCTGTGATGTAGACCTGTGCGAAGAGGCGATATCAAATTACCAGTCACCTGGCCCCTGGTGTGTGTGTGTATGTGTAAATATCGCTCAATTTGTTTACTTTACTGGGCTGCGATTTTGTTTACATTATTCGGAATTTGATTATCGGACAAGTCAACATACCTACATTGGTTGTTGTTGTATCTTCCTAAAAGAAAACTTCTAGATAATGTCAAAATTTCAGTACAAAAGCGACCTCAGCCCCCTTCCCCTCCCCTCCCCCTACCCAGAGCCCTCAGTGACCCATCAAAATAGTTGGAATCTACCTTGCACTTTTTGTATGGAAAAAGTGGTCCAGAACTCCCATAGCTACACTACACCAGTTAAGGATGCTGATGTTGCAGCTAGTACATGTGAGGGGTGGTGACTGATATGAGGAACAACTTTATCTAATGTTTCGGCAAGTTTTTTAATGACTGGGTACCATCTAGGATGATGCTACTAGTGTCAACTCCTGAATATAGTTCTGTCTGTATTTTTTCAGACTGTACCTTTTCTTTGGTTTCATTGAGCTATTTTTGCTACCACTTGCTCTAATGGAGCGATATTTGAGAAGTAGTTGGGTTGTTTGAGACTCATTGGCTGGATATTCTCTGCCTCATAATGTAGGATTTGGGGCCCTACTTTTAATTGGCAGGGATGGTTGATTGTGATTATTCCTTGACCTTAAATCTTTGAGGTTAAGAAATGTTGGGTCCACTGGAGGTGTACAATTGTTGGTTCTATGAACGAGAATATCCACGAATTGGGTTTACTTAATTTGATAAGTAGCTCTCTGGGAGCTATTTGTGCTCTGAATTGATACTGAGGCTCTTCCTTAAATGGATTAAAGCGCAGCTTCACTACGCATTCTTTGGACAGAGTTGCCTTTGTTACGGGAATGCCTTGCTTAGCGATGTAAGTGTCCTCTTTGGAATATTGTGTGATCTTTTTGAAGATTTTAAGATCTTGTGTTTTTAGTAATACAATATCCTGTGGCTGTACCTGGTGCTCTTCGTGCCAGTACTGTATATCGGGTACCAATGATTGTTTCTTTATTAATGTGAATGGGAAATCAATGTATTCGATACAACTTCATTTGTGGTAGAATGAAAATCGGAAGTTGTATCTGAACGACTAATTTGTTTTGGACTAGTCGAGCCTTTGTTTCTGCTGACTGGTATAAAAGCGACAGAGAGTGTTGTGCATCAGGGCACGTAACGTGGGACTGGTGGTATATGTCTAATGGAATTTCAGGAGACACCAACAGCGGATGCAACAGGCTTGCTGCCTGTACTCAACCTCGACAATTTGTAAGGTCAGACTTAAAATTATTTCCTGCCTTAATTGTCTGATTAGTAAATCATCAGTGATATTGTGCATTTTATTTACCTGGAGGTTTATTTGACGCTGCCTTTCCTGAAGGGATGTCAATGGCTTTTGGATTTGCTGGAGAGTTATTTTGACAACGCTGATTTGATGTCTTTCCAGGTCGGCTAGTGCTTTGGTATTTGTTTCGAGGTCCTCGAGTCGACTATATACCTCCTGTTCATTAGTGCTCTCCACGGTCCCGAATAGGTAGTGCAATGCATTCCCTATTCCATCGAAGATAGATCTTGTTGATCTTGATTTTGGGACCACTTCTCGAATGGCACCTGTTCTCCCATTGATGTTTTCTACGAGTGAATTAACGTGTTTTTGTTGAACCAGGCATAGCTCATCCATTTGAGAGTGATTTGAACATAGTCGGTGAACTATGTGTTCCGCCTGTTCTGCCATAAGCGTTTGGTTGTCCAGTTCCATTAGATTTATTTCCGTTAGTATATTCCATGTAACGTTGTATACTTGTAATTTTCTTGGATCCTCATAAAATATTTTTGTATTGTTCAGGGGACTTATTGTGTAGGGTTCCGTTTGTATTTGTCCCATTGCCATATGGAAACAGCATATTAACACCAATATGTGCTTCATGTTCTGTAGAAAATGAGAGATAGGCTTCATTAGTCAATTAGTCGCATTAGATGATCTTATGTGTATAACTAGAAGATCTTAATTTAATTGCGGAATTTAGTACGGACATAACTTATTTGCTAAAGATATATGTACCAGTATACTACTCATAATAATGCTTCAGACGGTTGTTGTGTACGACAACCTGCCGCTTGCTTATTTTTATGGTAGTGTTTGTTGGACTGGGTACATTGAATACCAGATATTGGCCTACCCAGATTTGAGACAGTTTATGTTTTCTGCTTTCACTTTTGAGGAGGACTTTGTCTCCTAAGTGGAAATTGAGAGGCCTGACTGTTTTGTCGTAATATTCCTTTGAGCGTTGTTTGCTGGCTAAGAGATTTTTACGAGCCGTGGTACACGATTTTTGTAATCTGTATTGTAGCATATGGTAATAAATTTCGTGATTGTAAAGGGCTTCAGGATCCCGTTTTAAATAGATGGGACATCCGCTGTGAAGCCGTAAAGGCAATCCATTGGGGTTAATTTAGTACCCTCGTGTATACTGTTATCGTACACGAATGCAGCGGTTCGCAGGAATTGATCCCATGTTTTGGGATTTTCGTCTGCGAATGTACGCAGATATACCATTAATGGTCTATGGGCACGCTCTACTGATCCATTAGACTGTGGATAATATGCGGAAGTTTGTAACTACTTTAACTTTAGCAGTTTGCAGACCTTCTTGAATATCTCACTCAGGAAATTGGTTCCCTGATCGGTGACTATTCTCCGTGGAATGCGATAACGCGTGACAATCCCATCGAAGAAGATTTGCGCCACCGCTGCTGCTTAACCATTTGGTATGGCATACCAATCGACAAATTGTGTAAGGTTATCTTGAAAAGATAAGAAATATTTATTACCTGATATGGTCTCTTCTAGTGAACCTACTATATCGAGGTAATCCTTGTCGAAAGGTTATTCTGCGATGTCGGTTATGCTTTATTGTTTGGCACTTAGGGCATTTTCTGACGTACCTTTTTGTATCGCTAAGCATGTGTCTCCACCAATACTAGCGTCTAATTCTTTTATAGGTCTTAATGACACCCTTATGGCCACCGAACAGGGAGTCGTGGTAATGCTTTAGAATTGTTTGAACTTCCTTGGGGCTCGTGATTATCTCAGGTTCCTTCACTGGACTTATTTCTTGTTCAAGCGTAGCAGGGGGTTGTATTGCCGCCTCTGGGGGTTCATTTTCTATATCTTCCGCTGCCGTGGGCTGTGTTTTAGCGCTGGAGTTAATGTTGGGTTCTTGGGATTTCTGTTTTTGAGCTCTGGTCATGACGAAGTAAAGAGCGGGTTTCTTTGTTTTCTTTTATTTGGGAAATAATTTTCTTCCACATCAGAGTCCATAGTGTGGTGGACTTGCGCTTGAACTGTTAAAGTGTTGCCTGTATTGTCTTCGTTTAAAACTTGCGGAATGCGGATTAATACATCCGCATTGGTATTATACTTCCCTGGTTTATATTCGATGCTGTAATCGAATTCTGGTAATGTATGGTGGAATCTTACCAAACGGGAAGTGGGGTCTTTTTCATTGAACACACCTTTGATAGGTTTACGGTCAGTATAGACCGTGATTTTCCTGCTTTGGAGGTAGCATTGGAAATTTCTAGTTGCCCAGACTATGGCCAATAACTCCTTTTAAATTGTGGAGTAATTTCTCTCGGCTTAATTAAGCGTTCGGCTTGCATAGGCGGTTGGCTGGTTCTTTCCCACTTCTCTTTGGGAAAGCACAGCGCCTACTGCTTCGTTGCTGGCGTCCGTTTTAAGATTAAAAGGTTTAGAGAAATCTGGATAGATTAAAAGTGGTGGGGATATTAGACCATTTTTGATCCTTGAAATGCTTCTTGGCAATTCTCGGTCCAAGTGAATTTTACGTCCTTGCGGAGTAAATTCGTAATTGGACGAACGATTTTTGAGAAGTCCGGAATGAACTTACTATAGTAATTGGCAAGTTCTAAAAATGACTGAACTTCCCTTACTGTTCTAGGAACAGGAAATGTTTGGACGCAGGCCATTTTGCTGGGGTCTGATAATGCACCTTCACTAGAGCATTTGTGCCCTAGGTAAATTCTCGTCTCAAAAATTGGCACTTCTCTGGCTGTGGTTTGACGTTGTTCTCTCTCAATTTATTGTAGACTGTGCGAAGTTTATCATTGTGGTCATTTAGGTTTTTACCATAAATGGCGATGTCGTCAAGGTAAACGAAACATTCTAGGCCTTGTAGGCTTGTCAGAACGAAGTTCAGGAGGCGTTGAAATGTAGCATGAGCTCCTTTGAGTCCGAATGGCATACGCTTAAATTCGTAGGCACGTAATTAGTGCTAAAAGCGGTCTTATGTCGATCTTTTTTGCCGACTAAGACTTGGTGATAGCCGTTGGTCAAATCGAGAGTAGTAAAGTATCTGGCATGACCTAGTTGGTTAAGAATATCCTCGTTTCGGGGTAGCGGAAAGGCGTCGCCAATCGTCTTTTCGTTTAATTTGCTCCCGCCTTTTTTGCGGACTACTAATAAGGTTGAATTCCAAGGGCTTTTGCTAGTTTGGCCTATTCCATTGTCTAGCATTTCTCTTAATTGTTCGTTGATTACTTATCTCTGGGTCTCTGGTAATCTGTAGGCCTTTTGGTTTATGGGCACTTGATCTTGTATTAAAGGGATATTATGATAGCATTTGTATATGTGAGCTTATCACCTTTTAGAAAGAAGATATCATTGCACTTGTAGCAGAGTTCGGATATGGAAGCTTTTTCTTCCGCATTTAGATTTGGGTCTAGGCTGAGCTCTTGGTCTAGCCTGTTGACGCGCAGAGTATGTGTGGTATCTTCATGATCCGGAAAAAAGTACCTCTCGTGTTGTAAGATAGCTGTATTTTCCGAAAAGCTTGTGTTTGTTTTCGCATTTTGTGTAGCTCTGTACTTACTATCTCGCTTACTTACATTACTAGATGGCAGGGAATGGGCTTCCTGCAGTTTTAATGGTGGAGTACCATATTTTACAGGTACTTTCGATTGGTCCGAGAACTCGCACGCATTTGTAATATGGCTTATGGGTCGTGAAAAATTCATTTTCTTAATATTACTTGACGGTGGAGCTAGCTTTGCCTTCAATGACGTCAAACGGATCTCGTGCGCGTCTTGTCTAGGGCTCATGGGCCATTTTTTATTCTTAATACTAATTCTATTAAGTATTGGATTCGACTTTGCCTTTAGATAGGTCTTACTGAGCTCGCACGCACTGTTGATGGGGCTCTTGGGCCAAGGTGGTTTCTTAACACTAATTTTACTAAGTGGTGGAGTCAGCTTTGCCTTTAAATAGGTCTTACTGAGCTCGCACTATCAGAAGTGCGCCCGTGGGCCACTGTTGTTTCTTAAAACTAACTTTGTTTGATGGCGGAGTCGCCTTTGCCTTAGAATTGGTTTTACTGAGCTCACAAGCACCTATTGTTGGGCTCCTTTCCCTTGTAGTTATCTTACATCTGGGTATACTGGACGGAGGAGTCATCTGCATTTGGCTTGACGGCAATTGGATCTCGTTCTCATCTTTGATTTGGCTCTGAGGCCATGTAAAATTTTTATAACTTATTTTATTAGACGATGGATTCATTGTTGTCACTATTCGGTTTTTACTGAGCTCGTGATTTATATCTAGGTATTCTGGAGAAAGAAGTCTTGCTTGACTTCTGTCCCGCCTTGGGATGCTCACTGATGTTTGTGTTAATGGCTTGCGATTTATTCGGCTTGAGAACGTGTTGTGTATCTGTGGGTTCTCCTATTTGGATGACGACGTAGTCATGTATAGGGAGCAGTTCTAATGATAAACTGTTGATGACTACTTGGAAATTGTTAATATTGAGTATGGCAACTAGCACTGCTTCTTTCCCAGTAGAAAGACTCCATCGTCTATCTCTTTTGATAAACAGAGCATTTCTTCCTTCACTGGCTGTTTTCGCATTCCAGTGGTTCTTTCTGAATCTGGCATGTATATAGCTTAACCTGATTAGGTTCCATCTTTTCTGTAAGTGACCTCACTTCGAGTGCTTTTCTGGAACACATCTTGTCCGTTTTGCATGACAAGGACACTGTAAACTCTTCGGGACTTTTTTCCGTACAAGGAAACTTGAGTGCTTTATTTGGGCCTTCAACATTACAATTGTTAGGAAATCGTTTCATAAAAGGCCGTCATCGGAAAGACCTGGCAGGTCTTGTACCACCTGAAACTTGCAGGGAATTTTATTTTTACAATTGAAGTTGCCCTTATAATTTTTCAATGTCTTTCCGGTTCCAGAAGGGGTCTGTAAAGTGCATGCCTCATTGGAGTTAATTATTTTGAGGTCTTTAATTGACCTTTTCTTAATAATACTATCCTCAGCGCAAATGTACACTACTAGTCTTGTATGACCGTTAAGGCTTATCTCCAGTGGAAGTTTAAGTGTAGGGGCACCGGATTCGGACGCTTGAGGGGACTCTTTTGAACTTTTGGTTGGGTTTATAGTCAAGCCGGGGATTTTTGGGTGGACTGCATGTCGTTTGACTGACTCCGGGCTTCCCATTTTTTCTTCTGGCGGCAATCTTCGCCTACATGTCCTCAGCGACCATAAAAGGTGCATTTGAGTCTTATATTGAAGAGGACATTTTGTGTTGTGTTGATCTTGTGTAGGTCTATTGGAGAGGCGTGGAGGAACAATATGTTGTGTCTGTTTACTTTTACTGCAATCAAGAACGTCATGTCCATAGATTTTGCAGTTTGAGCAGAAAGGGGTGTTTTTGCGCTTCAGGCAATCTGTGTATGTGTGTCCATTTCGCTTGCAGAAATTACACGTGATGTTACGGACCAGTACATCTGTTTCTGGCATCAGTGTTTGTAAATGGTCTTTGCCGGGGCGTGTGATTAACCTGGATTATTCACATTGCGTGAAAACTGATTTGGAGTTGGAGCTCGAGGTTATGCGAACAGAGGTGTGGCTGGAATTTCATTATAGGGAGCTCTATAGTATGCTCTCACTCGTAAATCTGGGTCTACTGGAGCCACTGGAGGAACTTGTACCAGAGGAGTCTGGACGAATGTAGATTTTTGCTGTAATTTCTCCAGGTCCATGAATGTTTGATTCTAAATAACCTTCTCCCTGCGTGAGCAAATACTGACACATATGTGGGTTAGTTACTCCACTTTTCAAAGCGTTTTTGGCGAAATCCGTCAGCTGTGATTTCACAGCAAGGAGTGCCTCAGCTCCATATCTCTGTGTCGCTTCTAACGGGGTTTGCCTAGTAGTGATTAATTTATTCACTAACTCTTGGTATGTCTCACGGGGAAGGTATGTTCTGTTTAAACGTTCCTCTACTTCAGTAAATGAATCGGGGACGTCTGAAGCGAATAACTGATAGGCGTCACCTCTGAGCCTTGTGGGGGAGGACCTGAATGACAGCCACGTTTTCTTCATCATTTAGGCACTGCATGGTTTGTTTGCAGCAGCCGGTGAAGGTTTGTAGTTCTTGTCCCAATTGTGGGGTATTTTCACCCGAAAATAAGGGTACGACTTGAGCTGTTTGCTTAGTTACTTTAGTGTAGTCCATCATTGTGTGTAGTGTATTGAGTGGAAATCTGAATTTGGTGGGCGATCTGGGCTTGTTTCAGGTCTGATTTCCGTTAAGGATTCTTCCAGCCAATCTATTAGCAGGCCTTCGGGGGTTGGCTCAGTTGCTTCAATTTCACTATAACCGTTGGCACTTTCACTATCACTTAGCATAACACTCTTGTTCCTTTCTATATCTAAATGGAGTGAGCGCCGAGATTCGGAAAACTCTTTTAGTTCCTTTCAGAATTGTATTGTATTTTCCTTTAAGGTTTTTAACTTGGCGAGTCAGGTCTCGCGCTCTGTTTTTAATTTGTGATCTAATGCGTCACAATGGGTAATCGTCAGTTTATCCAATTCCCGCGCTTTCTCGTATAATCTTGTTAAAAACTTACTTGACTATTCGGACCTGGCAAAACGGTTCCGCTTCGAAGTTGAGGTCCTGTTATGCAAAATTCAGCAGCAGATGCTGTACCTTCACCAGGGTGGTGTGAATTGACACCTGCGGCTGATCCCGCGTCGGCTAAATATGGAGGAGAGTTTTGCCTCGCTGCTGCGTCTGTTTCCTTCTTAGGTAGAGCAGGATTATCGGCTGGCATATGATGTGTTTTTTGTAAAAGGGGGGGCTTCTTGGCTGCTTAGGTACCTTTGCTGTGATGGAGAGGGTGTTTCTTTAACCGCCTTCGAGTTCACTCTCAATCCTTGGTCGGTTAATTTCGGTCTGTTTTGTAGCTAGGAGGGCTCTGGGCCGTCTTAACTTCCGTTGGATCTAGTTGAAAAGGCCGTCTTTGATTTCCTCTTCAACACCGGATCGTTGACTGCTAGCGTTTGGTCGTCTGCTTGGATGAAACTTCAGGCTGTTTATCGAGCTGTGTTCTGGCTGATCTGTATTCGTCCTTCTGGCTGGTTTTCGATGTGTGGCCACTTCGTTCTTTGGACTTTTCACTTTTATCCCTCGGTGGTGCCTGTGCACTAATTGGGGGCACGCTTGCCCGGCTGGAGGGGAGGCGCCTAGATATGGTGTCTACCCGAATATTGGGGGTGACTTGGCCTGAGTGGCTCAGCCAATGGGACCCCTTAGGTTCGCAGGATAGTGGATTATATAGCTGTTATGGCTTTCTACTTTGACTTTAGAATAGCAGGCTTCCACTATCCTCCCGGCTGCGCATATTTTGTAGTATATTATAAAGGGTTTTGTCCTTAGCCGTACTCTTACCTGCTCAGTCACCTTTTCTTACCCTTATTTGTCGGGCGCACACCACAAAGAAACAATCCACATATTTGTTAACACCTTTTTATTTTTATTTTCTTTCTGGTGTTTACACACAATTAATATTAGCATAACACCTTCTGAGGTTTTCTCCACTTTGTTAATATAACACAGTAACCTGTTTACACTTAGTTAATATTGGCACGAACTCTTTTTCGACATTTTCCACTTTGCTAATATAACACAGTAATCTTTCCTTTCCACCGATCCGACTCTTTTTTCCTTTTTTAACTTTCCTTAATTTTCTCTTAAACTCTTCAAATATTTTTTTTCTAGCGCGACGTTCCCGAACACGTACCTTGATTAGATGTATCAAACCGACTGTCCAAAAAAACAACTGCACTTGACTTCGATTTTTGTAATCGCAAGTCTAGTTGTTCAGGATAGGAAAGTGCTTAATTAGCATTCCTATCCTGAGAAAATTATTTGCCGCTGGACATGTATAAACATGCCCAGAATTATCGCGACGGACGACTCTTCAAGATAAGAGGGTTTCTGTAAGTTGCAGCAAAAATGTCCAATTAAAGGTGCTGCATCAATGACGTAATAACTACGAAATGGGCTGTCACGTCTTGACAGTTGATAGGTCGTTGGACGCGCATGAGTACTGTCTTTCAAATGCAAAAAACCGGAACTGGATCGGTTGAAACGGAATTTGATATTTTCATAAATATCAAACCATCGTATTGCTACCGTGCATACATTGTTGCGATCACAATGTATGCAGCTCGCGACTATTTGCTGATAAGAGTTTTTCGGTGAAGACTTGATCGTTTCAGTCTTCACCGACGTACAATTTCATGCGCCCGATGTGTATGTATGTATATATGTACATATATATCGTATTTACCACAAATCTTACCTTCAGTAACTTTTTCTATTGAAACGACTTGGGATGAAACTTAAAACTTTTATTTTTCCCAAATCGTATTTTGGGAAATTATTTGGATTTTATGCAAAGGAATGTGACAAAATTGTCGATAGAAATGTTTTGCTTTGCAGAGAGATAAGCTAACCGTATTTTAAGCATGAATAGCTTATACTTATGTATGAAAATTAACTATTTGATAATTATTGAATTACTCTTTTTAGGTAATTTATGTGTAATATTGGATATACAACAGTAGTCTCCACAAACCCTCTAGTCACTGTTGTTGCTTCAGTACTTGGAAGTGGTAGAGCATCTGAGAATTTGGTTAGGTCATCCTGAAAAGTCAGAAGGTATTTATTTCCTTAATTACTGACCAGTAATGGCTCCACAATATCAAAATAAATTCGCTCGAAGGGTTTTGAGCTCGCAGTAGTAATTTTTATAGGAATTGGTGGACTCTTTTGTAATTTATTCTTCTGCAAGATTCGCACTTTCGGATGATATTTTTTATATCATTCATCATAGTGGGCTTGAACAACTTTGCTCTTACGTTGGTGAACTCCCAAAGAGAACTGTGGCTTTCCAACAGAGCTTTAGAGATATATTCGGGGTCGCTTAAACATATTTTTCAATCCGTAAATTTATAAAAAAAATTATAAAATCGTATTGTAGACTTAAATGTTTCAAATAAGATGGATGTTACTGCCGATTTAGTATCATGAGTGGGAATGAATATACCTACTTCAGATACTTGATGTTTGGTGCAATATGACTGAATTTTGTCTGCAATTTCTTTTAGGATATGACTGTCTTTTTCAGAGCATACTGGAAGTGTGGTCTTAGCGACAATATAACATGATATATTTGATTTATGGCGGGAGGTTTCCAACTCGCCAATTTTTGGACTTATATAATATTCCAGTGATTTGCTTAACGCATTTTCGTCGGATGTTTGAGCTTAAGGTAAAATGATAAATTTGTAATGGATGGATTTGTTTTTAAAAATCGACTCTTGCTTTTCAATTATTATAAAGCTGCTTGTATTTGAGTTCCCATCAGTCACTTACTGCCTGTGGACTTACATTTTTCAATCCATTCTCGTTACGATTATTTTCTCTACCCTTCCTTAGATTGTTTTCTAGTTGTTACTCTTACATTGAATTTGTGTCTCGTTGATACTCTCATCTGTTTTTAGTCTTCGAGGCTTGTACAAGATTTTGTACTCTTACTCTTCCAGAGTTATCCTCCACGTAGCTACTCTAGATGAAGGTTCTTTAAGTTTCGTGAGCCATTTCAGTGGCTTGTGATCACTCAGTATGGCAAATTGTCTCCCATAAATGTAAAGACGGAACTACTTAACCGCAAAAACTATTGGAAGGAGCTACTATTCTGTGGTAGTATACCTTATCTCTAAAGCATTTTGGGTGCGACTTGCGAAACATATCCAGTTTTCTTCTCCTATTTTCTCTTGAGAAGGTACAGCTCCCAGAACTAAATCACTTGAATCAGTTATTATTAAAAACTCTTTATTGAATATGCTAGAAGTTGGGAACTAATGTTTTTCTTTAAGTTGTTTGAACTCCTCATCACATAGAGCATATAATTCACTTTTTTCTTCAATAATTTCGTTAACAGTTTTGTTGTATCGGCAAAATTTTTAATAAATCGGCGATAATTACCTGTAAATCCCAAATATGATTTAACTTCTCTGGTCTTTTAGTTCTAGGGCAAGTCTTAGCGACTTTTATGTGTTCGGGTGTTATGTGTCATACATCGTGATCCGCGTGTTGATTAGAACTATTGATCCTGCCAGTTTTATTTTTATTGCAGGCATTAGATATGCGTGAACACCAATCACATCCCTTCATGTAGTCATCAAACCTGGTCCCTGATTCATACTCAATGGAGTCACAAACAAAGTTACACACGCTTACGCCAGCACACACACAAACACATCCGAGCACACGCTTATATCCGAAACCTGCAAACATAAGTCACCTTCAGTTATTTGGCTCAGAAATATAATAGTCATCGAACCTGGCTCCCTCATTCATATCTAATGGACTTACACCCTAAATCTATGTATATGTTTTGACACAAATTCATTGTCAGAATCCAGAACCATTTCGGAATATGTTTACTTCCTTGAAGGCGGTACCATCCTACTAACCCATAGGGATAATAATGGATTTGTAATATTAAGCTGTACATATTTCAAATAAATTTAGTTAGCATCTATATTTCGCTAAAATTTCATACTAACACATAAATATCTTGGTAATCTTATTTCATTAAATTAGAATAGATTTTTGCTTTTCATACGTAGCTTTTGAATTGTATCTTATATGTAATGATTTTCTCCGAAGCTTTCCGAAGCTTTGTTTGTTAAATGATATTGTCAAACAGGCTAATTTGCCTCACTTACGATCACCACGGTGCTGCCTTTGCTCTTAATTTTTGGAGATCTATTAAAATTTAGGTCGCTCAGAAGCCTTATAGCATTATAAGCCACTATTTTCAAAATAAATAGTGTAAAGGCAGACATCAGAAAGCCCTAACAGAACGGTAAGTGTCTCAGCCCGGATGAACTAGGCCCTGTCCCAGAAGAACAATATCCGTCCAAGGAAAATAAACAGAAAAGGAAAATATAATACAGAAGAAGAAGATAATATTCTTTTTTATTTAATATGACAAAAAAAAAATCGAAAAATCGCAAAGTTCAGATTATCTGTAATGACTGTACACCGGCATTAATGACTGTACCCTCGGAACCAAAGTTCGAAGTTCAATGTATCAAAACAATAGGAATAAAGGCAGTGGTCACGAACAGAAGCAGCAGCTCTGAGCAAAGGAAAAAAAAAATTAAAGTGAGTTAAAGTTAGAAAATTAGAATTGTGAAACGTAAAGAAAGTGGAAATAAAAGAGAAGGTTAAAAAATAAAACAGATGAAGAAAAAGGGTTTTGAGGACTTCGGGAATCGTCTATTTCGAATACGGGTTGCTGATAAGCGGTACCATGGAGGTCCCGTAAGAGAGGTAAATTCCACATTTAGAATTGTATTTTGAAATAGCATGCCGTAGTTTATGTAAAATCGCCCTTTGTTTTTGTTTTTTTTTTTATATATTTTAAGTGAGTGCTAAAAAGAGCGTTTTCGTCACTTCTATAATACAGTTTCGTGGTATCTCTAAAAACCCCGTGGCGCCAATGCGTTGCAATTTTTGTGGTAATGTTCTGCAGTTCGATCGTTGACTCCTCTTTTGATCCCAGTTAAAAGGGAAGGAAAATTATAATTGCCTTATTTTTCCCACGCCCAAGCTGAGCTAGCGCCTTTACGCACGAAAAACAGCGCGTAACATTTTTGGCGCCCAACGTGGGGCCCTCGAGCTTTGAAAATGGGAGCAAGTGAAATTTTCGAGAAAAAGTTCTGAAATGTTTAAAGGCAGAAACTTTTTATTTATTTGAGAAAAAAGGAGGGAATCTGAGCGTTGTATTATATCAGCTGGAAAAAAAAAATTATTTAATTATCTATCTTCTAAATAGTCATTCTATGAATACAAGATTTTTTTAAGTGCGTACTTATTATAATTTCAACAGTGGAAAAAAAAATTCTAACTAGACGAGAGCGACACTTAACAGTTCATAGATCGCAACGTCAGTTGTTACAGCTGGCTTACATACGTGTTGCATCGCACTAATGAATCGTATGTGATATGCATTTCATAGCGGGCCCTTAGAATAGTCGCACTGATGATAGGCATTCGATAAGGTTTCGATATTTAAGGTCCCCATTCACTTACAGATTATCTGCAGATTCAGACTGTAGATGGCATCTGTCAGTCCAAATCTGTGTTCGTCCACCCACTAGTATCAGATCACTTCGTAAGTTTGAAATTTGACAGATAGGAAACTTTAGATAAACTGACGATTATCCATACGCCTGCAGTTTGGTCGTCAGTCCATACCGTAATTAGTTTGTTCACGATTTTCATGCAATTCGGTTGAATATTTAAAATGATTTCGTCAAAGAAGAAAATTGCTGCTCTGATATTAATAATTCTTTTGTCAGAAGTACCAGTGAAGAATAAAAAACGTTTCTGGGTGAAAGATTGGTTACTTCATAGACAAAGCACTTCGCATATGAAATTAATAAAGTTACTAAGAAATTCGGTAACTGAAGACTTGAAAAATTATCTCCGAATGAGTGATGAGTGTTTTCAAAATTTATTGAAATTGTTGAAGCCTTATATAACAAAACGAAACACAAGAATGCGATCATCTACCAGTGTAGAAGAAAGATTGCTACCTCCTGTACGGTACTTAGCTACTGGTAGATCTTTTGAAGATTTGAAATTTACAACAGCTATTTCCCCGCAAGCACTGAGAAATATTATTCCAGAAACGTGCGAGCATATTTACAGGGCGCTAAAAAAGGAATATATGAAGGTTAATAGGTGCAATATTTAAATATATAATTAAACCATTTTTTTACAAAATATAGTACTTTATTTGTGAAATAAATTTACAATGTAGTAGGACTCCGCATAACGTGATCTAAATATTGCGTTGGTGCCTCGTATAATGCAGATACTTTTTTTCTTAAATAATATGCATTTGTGAAATGAATTGCTTTTTTTAATTGATTTGAAAATCATAGTTTTGCATTAATCTTTTGTGATAAGGACAAATTGTTTAAAGTATACAAAGAATTAATTGTAAGGCAAGATTTTGTCACTATTTTTAATGTCAGAAATTATAAATTATATTTTTTATCCATGTCTTCAAAGATATCTACAAAAAATAAGTTGGGTAGACGATTTATACCGTTATTAGAAAAATTAGGAATTCGTTATCGGTTGAAATCTGATGGTGCCTTAAGATCTATTTCTATTTCAAATATCCGCACAATTAAGAAAAATGAAAGTAACTTAAAAGCTATAGCTTCTGTTGTTTTCTTTAGTTCTAATTTTTTCGATCGGGGTCCCGTATAAATCGCATAACGCTGAGCGTTTCTTTCGCGTTATAAGGGGTCCTTCTATATTTTTTCCGTTGTTATGACGCTTTGAGTATCAACGAAATATTCAGTATATTGGATTGCTGCTGCTGAAGGCGTTGGTAGAGTTATAATTTCATTCTGTGGCTGTGGAATATATTCCGAACAAAAACTTACACTATTTTCTTGTTGTGACTGGCGCGAGGCCGAATTAACTCAAAACTCTGAATTATCGTTTAATTTTTTCTTCAAACCGTAAAACATGATATCATTTAAGAAATGTTCTGCTTGCATTGTTTGATCTTCATCCATTCGACGAAATTTGTGAGCAAGATTTGCCCCAATGATATCAAATTCGTCGTCCTTTGTAATAACTACAGACCAAGCTTTTTCTAGTAATGCTTCTTCATTTTTCATAATCGTTTTGACAGTTTTACCGTTTCGGCTAGTATTAACAGATGTTGTAGAGAATGATTTTAACACTTAAAAATACTGATCTCTGGTTTCAAATGACAGGGAAGCATTTCTGGAATTTTCATACGGAATTTCTAATTCTTCGAATAAATCCGCTTGCGTGGTCGCCTCCAAATAAATACATATTTAAAAATTATCCAGTTAGGTCGTGTAAATAAATAAAACACAACCTTTTTTATTACAGTTTCCGAGTACAGTTGAAGAATGGAAATATATAACCAACAACTTTGAAAATAGATGCAATTTTCCTAATTGCGGAGGCATTGTTGGAAAACATGTCAGGATAGTTAAACCAGCTTATAGCGGATCATATTTCTTCAATTATAAAAGATACCATAGTATCGTTTTTAATGGCAATCGTTAATGCTGAATATGAATTTATCTATGTAAATGTCGGCTGCAACGGAAGAATGTCAGATGGGGGAGTAATTGAAACAACAAACTTTTCTGATAAGCTTTTGGAGAACAAATTAAGTCTTCCCACTAACACTTGTGTGGAAAACATGAATTTTGTGTTCATAGCAGATGAAGCATTTCCCCTTCATGAAAATATCTTGAAACCTTTCCCTGAAAGAAATCTTTCAAAAGAAGAAAGCACTACAACTACCGATTATCAAGGGCAAGACGCGTGGTGGAAAATGCTTTCGGTATATTAGCCAAACGATTCCGAGTTTTCCATACTGCAATAAATTGAAACCGGAGAAAGTGGATAAGATTATACATCATCTTGTGTGTTACACAATTTTCTAAGACGACTTTCTTCCAGCGCATATTTGCCGTCTGTTGATGTGGAAATGATTCCTTCGGGTGAAATTGTACCAGGTGATTGGCGAAAAGAAAGAATGCTAGATGGACTTCAATCAAGTATTGCACAAAATTTTACCCAAAATGCAAAAAACAACCGAGAAATTTATAAAAACTATTTCATTAATAAAGGAAAAGTATCATGGCAGGAAAATTTTATATAAATTATATGTAATATTTGACAAATTATAAAAAAACAATATACTTACATTATATTCGTAGTGTTCTTGGGCATTATCGTTATTGACTTCCTCACAATTATCTACTGATTGCCTTCCCTTTTCACGATCTTCAGTAAATAGCAGAAGATTGAAGTACCACAGAATCGGCTTATAAATTTCCTCCGCTGATGCTCCTGATTTTTTGGACTTTTCTACTTTCCTCAATTCCTTTCGAAAAGCCGTTCTGAGGTTATTAATTTTTGTTTTTTTTACTAAATCAAAAGTAGCTTTTTCGTTTACAGTTTTTAATAATTTTTCCAATTCCTTATACCCCTTTTCTTTTTGCATCTTATCGGAATATGAGTCATTTTTCACTTGTCACAGTGCATGATGTCTCATGTACACTTCAATATACTCCGAAATGAAAGTTGTACTTTTATCCATCGTGAGAACTATGCACAATTATCGAATGAAAATATCAAACTGAACTGAAAATAATGTCTGACAATGAATTTGTACACTTTGCATGCAGTTTACCAATCTGCAGTTCCGTTATCTGACGTTAAACTGCATGTGTGTGGTGTGATAATCTACAGATCTACAGTTTTCAGTTTATGAACTGCCGATCTGGTTGACAATCAAATTGTACAAATTTTCATCACACACACAGATTACCTAGACTGCAGATCAAATCGTACGATTTGAACTGTTAATGGGCGGTAGAATTCAAATTTATCTTCAGTTCGGATCTGTAGATAATCTGTATGTGAATGGGGGCTTTAGTTGGTGTGTGGTTGTCAATTTACTGATTTTTTTTTTTATATAATGAAAGTTGGATGCAATTTACAGAATTTCGGCAGTTATCAGAGTGTAATCCATAATATCATGTGCAGATCCAATACAACAGCTGTTTGTATTGACAAGAATTGGAAAGTAAACGAACATGATTAAAGTAACAAATTGAGCGATTTTAACAATTTCGGTGTAGTATTGGAAAAATGTGTTGCTAAAAGATTAGCGTACCTTTAATTATGATTCGAATATTAGTTTTTTCTGAGTCGGTATCTGTATATCTATTATAAAAAGTATATTGCATTTTTGGATTATTGCTCTTAGGAAGGAATTAATTTATTATACCTCTGTGCCAGATTATCAGTGAAAAATTAGCAAGGTATCGTGCTCATTACAATTGACAGCCGAACCCTAGGAATTTCAGTGAAAAGTTTTTTTTGTCTCTGTGTGTATTTAAGCAGAAGCTAGTTACTGGATTTGAATGGTAATTATTTATTACTAAGTGCTTTTAGATACTTATTATCCTAAGTTTATTATCGAAATATATTTAAAGAAAAAAAAATAATTTAAATTAAATTAAACTAAATTAAAGAATTTTCAGTTGCAACCCATTTTGAAATACTTTGATTATTATATATAGCTTAAGGTGGAAGCAAACTGGATTTGTTGCTGTACTCACTAGATTTACTTTTTTTTTTTTAATTTTTTTTCTTTAGACATGAAATAAAGGAAGATTATCCTATATAAATATCTAGGTAGAAGTTGAACTTGTGAATTATAAGTATAACCTGGTTTCAACTTGTTTACGTGTCCAATTGCTATAACTTATTTAATCCTCAAAGGGCTACGATAGTGGTGTATGAGCCTTATTAACAATTTTTTTAAACTACGTTTTTCTTGTTTTGTTTTCATTTAAGCCTTTTTTTTAGATTCATTTTAACCATTGAAACAATGTTCGAATGCATAGTGGAAATAACTATTTCAGGTTCAATATCACAGACCTGTAATAAATAGATCAATAAGATAGGTGTTTACCTGAGTCACCATTAACTTTCCTCCACCAATTATTGTTAGATTATTATGGAAATTACATTGGTTGATTTGGATATTTACTATAGTCCTTCTATTACTTTGTTGTAGATTTGGTTGATCTTGCGAAACCAACGGTGGCGATTGTGTTTGGATAGTTAGTAAATTAGTTTTACCGTCGCTGTAATTCTACTAGGTACTGTATAAGGTTGGGTTCTTCTCAGTTTATTGATTCAGGAAGAGCACATTTTGATCGTGTAAGGCTATTTTAAAGTTTTCGTTGACTTGACTATTTGTTGTGTCTATTGATACAGCCATGGAGGTAAATCGCCTGACTCAGGACGAACTAGCCTATCCAGCGCTTGTTCGATGTTTACGAACAGGTACTGTTGAAGATATGATGAAAGCTTTGAGGGGCGCGTTAAAAATGGAAAAGTCCGGTGAAATAATGAAAGCTGTTAAGTATCCTTTCAAATTTGAGCAAGATGTAGAAATCTTAAGAAATAAACTAAAAGAAATATCAGAATTTATAGGAAAATTCACGGGTGATACTACGAGCAGTGCCTTCAGAAAGATCACAACAAAGATCAACTGGGCTTTCGACAGGTTAAAAAGGATGCAAGCTAAGAAGGATTCTGAAAATGAATTAAGAGAAGAGCTGAGGGGTCAAATTATAGCTGCCCTAGGCTCCCTACAGGCAGTAGTCGAGGAAGTTGATTTAGTGGGTACACCCACTGAGGACGTAGAGCTTAGTACAGCTTCTATAGTACCCATACCCAAATGGGATATAAAATTTTCGGGTGCGGCAAGCCAATCCCTAAGCTCTTTCTGTGAGGCTCGAGGCGTATCCGAATCACAGTTATTCATATCAGCTCTTGATCTATTCTCAGGTCGAGCGTTAATATGGTATAGGGCAAATAAAAAAAAAGTTTAAAAGTTGGGAAAACTTGCTAGAGGAGCTACGAAAAAGTTCTTACATATAGATTATGATGATCGCCTCATGGAGGAAATCAAAAAAACGTACACAGGGGAGGGACGAATCCATAGACACTTATGTTGCTGTTATGAGCAGCTTATTTTCCAGACTCACCGAACCAATTAGTGAAACACAAAAGTTGCGTATTCTGAAGAGGAGTATCAGTCATTTCTACCAGAGCCTACTAGGGTTGAGTGAAGTACTGTCAATTGAAGAATTAAAAGAGCACGGTAGAAGACTTGAAGCTGTTAGGGCCTTAGTGGAATCGTTTGCTCCATCTCCATCAAGACGTCAAACTCATTTACTGGAGCCTGACCTAGCCTACGTATCATGTCGGAATCCACAAATTGCAATGATCAACCGAGAAGAGCACACAGTGAGATTCTGTTTACGAAGACGTCGATTCTTTGGATGTGGTAGACTCGGAGTTATTCGTAGTAGGTGTTCCAACTGCTCGAATGCAGGGCCAAATCCGAGTAATAATCGTAATATCTCGAGAGCTCAGTAGTCCGCTGCGATTTGAGCTCTGACGTAACCGGGAAAAGTAGGAATGTTTTTGGAGAGTTTTAGGGAAGACTGTGACCTTTCAAAATCAGCTCAGCTGGATTTCATTTTCACATACACGAAGAGAGATGGAAGGCCTTATTTACGGGTATCAGTTTTTAAAGTGATTCTTACGGGTTTATTGGACTCAGGTGCACCGCGTAGTATAATTGGTAATCTTGGCTGGCGAAAATTAAAGGGTATGGGTATTAAACTAAATAAACCAAAGGCAGATTTAGTAAAATTTTCGAAGGGGGTAAGTGTAGGGATCATAGGTGAAGTTGCTATTCCAATAGAATTGGAAGGATTAGTTAAGACTTTTGATGTTTTAGTGATCCGCTCGTTACCACAGGAGCTTATACTTGGGGTAGATTTTTGGAAATGTATTTCCATAATTGGCAATGTAAGTGAGGATTCTTGGTATTTTTCAGACTCTGTCAAAGAAGATGTTGTGTGCGCCTTAGAGAGTCGCTCTTCACTTTCTGGGGAACAAGAAAAGTAAATCCTCAAATTGGTTGAGAGAACAAAGGAATTAATGGGTTCAGGGTTAGGCTGTACGAATGCTGTTGAACATATCATCAAAACAGAATCAGAGCCAATTAAACAGCGCTACTACCTGGTAACCCCAAATATGCAGAAAATTATAAACTCAGAGGTTAAAGAAATGCTTGAGGAACGGATAGTCAAAACCTCAGATAGGGCATGGTCTTCTCCAATCGTGATAGTTAAGAAGAAAGATGGGAGTTATCGGTTCTACGTAAATTTTAGGAAACTAAATAAGGCAACAAAGAAAGATGCCTATTCAATACCATATGTGTCCTCTACACTAGATAATTTAAGAGATGCGAAGTATATTTCTTCGCTCGATATCAAATCAGCATTCTGGCAGGTGCCAGTGGAAGAAAAATCAAGGCAATTTACAGCTTCTCACTGCACCGGGAAGAGGCCTTTTTCAATTCAAAAGAAAGCCTTTTGGTGTAACTAATTCGCCTGCAACTTGGAAGAGGCTAATAGATCGCGTCGTATCTGGCGCTTTAGAAAACCTTTTTTTTTCTACTTGGACGACGTTATTTTTGTGTCTCAAAGTTTTGAGAAACACATAGCAGTCCTCGAAGATATTTTCGATCGTTTGCGAAGAGCCGGCCTTGTAATAAATTACAACAAATGTGAGTTTTGCTGACGCGAAATGAAATATTTAGAATATTTAGTAGAGGAAACAGTCTTCAAGTAGATATCGGAAAAAGTAAAAAGTATTCTCTAGGCTCCCCGTCCAGTTACTGTGACTGAAGTACGACGACTTTTAGGTATGGTGTCCTAGTATAGGCGATTCGTTCCATCATTCTCCGATCTCACAGCTCCTATTCATAGTCTCCTTAAGAAGAAAAAGCAGTTCTCATGGGATAACGAGTGCGAAAAAGCTTTCCAAACTATTAAGGAAAAACTTGTCAGTGCTCCAATTCTGTCTTGCCCGAATTTCGAGCACCCTTTCATAGTCCGCCAGTATGGACTTCGGGATTTGGTATTGGAGCTGTTCTGACGCAACAGCTAGATAAAGATGATAAAGTTAGTGCCTATCTGAGCCATTCTCTCAATCGTTGCGATAGGAATTTTTCGACCACAGAGCGTGAGTGTCTCGTGGTCCTATGGGCTGAAGATAAATTACGCCCTTACTTTGAGGGTTCGAAATTTACAGTAATCATCGACCAAGCTTCTATTATTTGGCTGAATAACCTCAAGGATCCGACCGGTCACTTGGCACGTTGGGTTGTCAAGCTACAGCAGGTCGATTTTGATATAACCCATCGCAAAGGAAAAGAGCATCACCTGCTGATTATCTATCTCGATCCGTTCCTATTCTCGATTCAACTGATACTGTGGAACTTTCAAAGGACAAGTGGTTCAACAGAATAGTGGAAGGCATTCGATCGAATCCTTCAACTTTTCCGGATTTTCGTGCTCACAATAGTAAACAATTGAGATACTGCAGAGCTAGATATCCTTCTTTGGCATTGGAGCCCGATTATTGGCGAGAAGTTATCCCGAGAGAAAAAAGAAAGGATATCATATCCGAAGCTCACGACAAGCCAACACCAGGTCACGGGGGAATACAAAAAACTTGTGATCGTTTATTGAAATCATTTTACTGGCCAGCAATGAGAAGAGATATAGCAGACTATATAAAACGATGCATAGTATGTCAGCAGATCAAACCAGATCGAGAGAAGCCTGCTGGATTGATGGCTACGCGAAGACCTGCAAGTAAATCATGGGAAACGTTGTGTGTCGACTTGTTAGGAAACAAGAAATTGTTATTTATTGAAATGATCACACAAAAGTTATTTATTTGAAAGAGCTCAATTAGGGCACCAACGTAATAAACTTACTTTGGCTTTATTGTGTAAATTATGTCAAGTTTTCCAATAAGACAATAAAGCGCTTAATAAACATTTGTCGATCATTTCAATGAATAACAAGAAGCAATAATGCAAGAATGACCCCATTACAAAATAATATTACTTAAGAAATAAATGTAATTTCATGTAACAAGAAAGAAGTTAAGAGAGTATGATAAAAATTGTCGTGAAGTTAAGTCGTTTTAATTATAACTCCCAACATAAATTGGCGCAGCCGGTAGCTTTTACCAAAAAAGCAAAAAAAAAAGTGAGTTCATTGTAAGACTATTAGAATTGACGTGCGAAAAATAAAGAAGTGAATCAGTATGAAAAATTATATGGGAAAACGAAAAAAAAAAAAAGTAAATAAAAAGAATTGTGGTGCAGTTATGTACATACATGTGTATGAAAGTTGGTTTTAGTTTTCATATGAATAAGTAAATAAAAAGAATTGTGGTGCATTTATGTACATACATGTGTATGAAAGACGATACTAGTTTTCATGTCTGGGACGACTAGCACGCCGAAATTACCTTTGGACAACAGGTTGGAAAGTTTTATAAGGAGAATAGATTCCTTCAGTTTCGAGGAGAGTAGCCCAACCTTTTCTACGTCAACATCAGGAAGTAAGATCTCAGAAATTGCAAGCTCTGAGCTCCAAAACAACGATCCAACTGAGGTTCCAATCACAACAATAAGGGAACAAATAATAGTTGAATTTCATACAGCGGAAAAAATTGTAAACACAGAAGAAACAAGCGACGCAGCTGTGGGAGAAATAGCCGAACAGCAACCAGAAGCGGAGAAAGTAAGTGAAACGAGAGACGTGACTATTATACAGCTACGTCACGGAAGGAAATACTTCAGACCAAGGTTCAACTCAGCGCCATCCAGTATAGAAATACAAAGGTGTGTAGATTTAGAACCTAGTATTAGAAATTTTATAAGTAACAATAAGACGAATTCAAGTTCGAAAAATTTACGTAAAATTAGAAAAATGGAGACAGTAAATAGTTCTGTTTTAAATCTTATTCCCCTTTTTTTCTGGAGAAGATAATTCCAATTTGTCGAATGAGATATGTATGTTTATGACTTGTTGTCGGCTGGCATACGAATCTTTAGAAACCCCCGAAGAAAATCTTATTTTATTGAAATTAATTCCCAATCGTTTGCGTGGTCGGGCATTAGAATTGTTTCACGATAAGACTTTCCAAACAATTGAAGAGTTTTTCACTTCCTTTAAAGGTAATTTTTCGGATGAAAAATTCTATATGTTACTTAATAATGAGCTTCGTTTAATGCAACAAGTGCCTGGTCTGTTAACGTTTCTAAATCGTGTACAAAGACAATTAGAAAAGTGTAAATTGAAAGCTAAGGAACAATACCCTGCGGGTGCACATATTCTTAATATAGAGTTAGAGGAACTTGCGGTTAACAGTTTTAAAATGGGAATATTTAACCCAACTCAAAAGTTCTATCTTTGGTAAGATCCAGAAAGAACACTAGAGGCATTGACTTCAAAAGTTAAACGACTCGAACAAGCAGAGCAATTCATGCTCTATCGAAATTTTGGTACACTAAATTGTACAACAGCTTATTCAAATCTTTTAACAAACCCCAATCCCATAAATGCCAATAATAATTTTAATTTGAATAAAAATTTTACCATGAACCAACCTACAGAAAATAGCTCAAGGTTAACACCTGAACACAAAAAGCAAAATCAGGTCAAGTGTGGTTTTTGTAATCGCCTAGGCCATACATATTACGAATGTCGAACTCGTAAGTCGACACCGTATTGTACTTTTTGTAAGGCATATGGTCATGCTTATCAAAATTGCGAACGAAAGTAAACCAATTTCAGAAATCATAATAATAAATTCATTAAGAATGAGCATGGGAATTCATATAAAAAAGTGAATATGAGTCATGTCGACCGTTCCGGTTATAGTGAACAAACTTCTGTTCTATGCTACTTTTGTTTACAACCTGGACATGACGAAAATTACTGCATAGCTAAAGAAAGATGGGAGAAGCGACAGCTACAAGAAAAACTAAGAAGATTGGAAACGGCAAACGATTTGTAGCCGTCCGCCGACACCCCGGCACGTCTCTAATTAAAAACACCGTGAAAGGGTGCTCCGCTGAGAGTGATGTTCCAGTGGTAAATATCCCACTGAACATAACAAAAAATGAAAATGCTAACTAGATAGCTGACACTGGTTCAGAAGTGAGTTTAATAAAAGAAAACAAATTAAAAGAGAATATAGAAATCAACAAACATGAAAAAGTTAAGCTTAAAACAATAAATGGTCAAAGTTCAACTGTGGGAACTTGTGACGGTAATTTGTTGGTCGGTTCAAATTACATTTGTAAATTTCACGTTATCTCTGATAATGATAACATTTTAAGTGATGGAATTTTAGGCAACAATTTTTTGTCCTCACACTGCGTTGTTGATGGACCATCTCAACACCTCAAGTTTCCTCGCACGGAAACGAACTCTGAAGATATTTTTGTACCCTTTGTCAAAAATACTTCGAATGTTGACACTCCAATACTGGCAAAAATCAATCTTATATCACGCTCTAAGGGAGTTGATTTGATGCCTAATGATAGATACATGTCTCAAAAGTCAATCGATACAGGATTGCTCTCAAGTGTATGTATTGAAACACAACAAGCAACGAATTCTAACTCGCAAGCTAAGAAAGTTGGTGTGCTAAAAAGTGATACAAAAGGGAACATAGATCCAAGCAATTGATAACATTCGAAGGAAAAATTAATTTTGAATTACCTTCTAGATCGGAGGTATTGGTGCCAATTAAATTAAACAGTAAGGCAGAACTGCTCTGTTTGGCTCCTGAGATTGAGAAAGGTGTGTACATTGGTAATTGTTTAATAAAGCCTTTGGGTGATACAGCCGCTTTAAGTATTATTAATGTAAACGACTACAGTGTGAAAATAAAAGATTACTCACCTCAGTTGAAATCGCTTGATAATTATGAAATAATTAATTTAAATATAAATTCCTCTAAACAAAATATTGAAAATAGCAATGAAGTAGAATGTGATATAAGAAACATTTTTTACACTCAAAGCTCTAATTTAAAAAGTTATAAAAAGGAACGTATTAATAAAATAATGCATATGATTCAGTTAGGAGAAAATATTAATGTAGTGGAAGAAAACTCTATTTACAACCTTCATTATGAGTATGAGGACCTTTTTTATTTACCGGGAGATGCACTTACTTATACTAAAAGTATCCAACATGATATTCCCACTCAATCAAATCAAGCCCCTATAAATCTAAGAATGTATCGTCTTCCTCAAACACAACGCGAAGTAATAAATAGCCAAGTGAATAAAATGTTAAACGAGGGAATAGTTGAACTGAGTAAAACTCCCTGGAATTCGCCACTTCTAGTAGTCTCGAAAAAGCCGGGACCTAATGGGGAGAAACGCTGGTGTATTGTAGTCGATTATCGCAAGCTCAATGAAGTTACCGTGGGGGACGCCTATCCACTGCCCAGAATAGAAAATATTTTAGACCAGTTGGGTCAGGCCCGATATTTTTCCACATTAGATCTTGCTAGCGGCTACCATCAGATAGAAGTAAGTGAAAATAACAGAGAGAAGACTGCATTTAGCACTCCTCATGGGCACTTCCAATTTAAACGTATGCCTTTTGGGCTTAAGGGGGCGCCGGTAACCTTTCAGAGACTAATGAATCATGTGCTTTCGGGTACATGTGAGTTCAAGTCATGGGCGTACCTTGATGATGTTCTTATATTTGCTAGTAACCTAATAAATCATCAGGATAAATTGGGAGAAGTTTTCAAAAGGCTTCGAGCTCATACCTTGAAGCTTCAACCCGAGAAATGTAGTTTTTTGCAAAAGGAAATTACATATTTGAGTCACAAGTGTACTACTGAAGGTGTTCTCCCCGATCCAAGCAGAAGTAAATGCGTCCAAAATTTGCCAGTGCCAAAGACAATCCGACAAGTACAATCATTTTTAGGTTTAGCAAATTATTATAGGAAGTTCGTCAGCAATTTCTCAAAAATTGCACCAATAAATAAACTGCTCAGGAAAATGTAAAATTCAACTGGGATCCTGATTGTCAAAATGCTTTTGAGACTCTAAAACAAGCACTTGTGAGTCCACCTGTGTTAATATATCCTGATTTCGCCAAACCTTTCAGCTTAACCACTGACGCCAGTAATGATGCTTTAGGGGCTGTGTTATCCCAAGGTCCAATGGGGCATGATAGACCCATAGCCTATGCAAGCAGATCGCTCAACGATGCCGAAAAGCGATATTCAACGATTGAAAAAGAGTTACTTGCGATTGTGTGGGCAGTAAAAAATTTTAGATGTTACCTGTATGGACGTCGCTTTACAGTATACACAGATCATAAACCTTTACGCGGTGAAGTAAATATTAAAGATCCCACAAGTAGAATACTCCGTCTCAGACATAAACTGGCTGAATACGACTATAGTATTGAATATGAAGCTGGAAGATATAACACAAATGCGGATACGTTAAGTAGAATTCCCGAAGTTAATGAGCCCTTTTCCGAAAAATCAGCTGAAAGTGCGTGCCTGGCAATCACTAGATCGAAAACAAAACAAATTGCTGATAGAGACAAAGTAAGCGAGGAAAAACAAGTAATAAGCACAAACATGAATAAAAACACAACTAATGAAACAGAAGAATCAAATTTAAATATCAAATATACACAGGATAATGAATATAATCCAGCAGCAGTAATTCTTTCAGACCCCAAAGACATTAAAACTATTTTACGTGACTACCATGATCTTCCTCTTGGCGGTCACCAGGGTACTTTTAAAACATACAAAAAAATTAGAAACCGATTTAAATGGAAGAACATGTTAAAAGACATTAAAAGTTACATAAAAGCATGCGAAGTTTGTCAAAAGAATAAAATAGGGAAAGACCATAAAATGCCAATGGAGATAACGGATACTCCATTTAAACCTTTTGATAAGACATACATGGATATTGTAGGTCCGTTGCCTGAAACCACTAACGGAAATAAATTCATCCTCACTTTCGAAGACGATCTTACAAAATTCATGGACGTTGTTGCTATTTCCAATATGGAAACAACAACAGTAGCTAAGGCATTTTTCAACGAAATAATTAGCAGATATCGTATTCCTAAAATTTTGGTTACAGATCAGGGTTCAAATTTTACCTCTGAGATGATCCGAACTTTGTGCAAATTTCTAAAAATCAAAAAACTAGAAACAACTGCTTACCATCCTCAGTCAAATGGTTCGTTGGAAAGATCGCATCGACCATTAATAGAATATCTAAGAGGTTTTGTTGATGAAAATTTGAATACATGGGATGAACACCTGAGACCTGCCATGTTCGTACAGAACAATAGTGTTCACACAGGTACCAAACTAACGCCGAATGATTGCCTGTTCGGTTTTACGGCCAGAATTCCTGATAACCTGAAAAGAGAACCATTGCCTATATATAACCATTAGAACTACTTTTTATACCTTAGAAATAAAATTCAAGTAGCGCATAAGCTCGCAAGAGAAAATTTACTCCAAAGCAAGAATATATCAAAACAGCACTACGATAAAAAGATTCATCCAGTAAAATTTCATGTAGGAGATGAGGTTCTATTGCGAAATTCAGCGAGACGGAATAAACTGTCCCCTTACTGGACAGGACCTTTTCCAGTTCTCTACATAAATAGTCCCGTAAATAGCACTATACTTATTAGAAAACGAAAGCGCCGTGTACACAACAATAGACTGAAGTTATTTATATAAACATTCTTTTCCAGAATGTCTCGCATACTTCTCATTTTGGCATGGTTACCAGTCATGATCGGAACAGAACCCGTGGAACTACATCCCGTAAGGCAAACGGGGATTATATTCGAAGAAGTTGGACGGGCTCTCACATATCGACAACATTGGACATTCTTAACGCAAATAAAATTCCCTCTGTGGAACGACACTCTGGGTTTTGTACGATCCTGCGAAAAAACTTTGGAATATCTATGTAGTGGTATAAATTATGGCCCAGGTGAGAGTAATTGTAAACATTGGAAGAAATAAATAAATTTAAGAATTTTGAAAATTGAGGAAAACGTTAATGAAATCAATATTTATACGCAGTGTAACACATCAAGAAAGAAGAGAGGTTTAGTTAATTTAGGTGGTTCAGTAGCAAAGTTCCTTTTCGGAACAATGGATCACGAGGACTCAAATCAAATCTATTCTAGATTGGAAGAATTAGAGTGTAGTAACAAAAAGAGTATAAGCCTAGCCAAACAACAATTAACATTAATAAAAACAAACACAGAAGTTATGGGAAGTTCACTCTTAAACTTCACATCGCAACATAATTTATTAGTTGAAAAAACTAATCGTTTCAATAAGTTTGTGGAAGATATGTTAAAGAATACCACAACTGAAGTGCGGCTGATTCACGTAATGGCAGAAATGAACGAAGTCGCTTTATTCATGTTAAATGAATTACAAAAAATTTCGGAACAACTTACAACAACATTTTTTGTTTTGGAATCAATTCAACGCCAAGTACTAAGTCCATTAATGCTTCCCGCTAAAGAATTTAAATCATTATATGATGAAATAACATCAACTCAACATGATATAGAATCTGATTGTTCCATAATAAAGCTTATCACTAAAACATATTCTCAATGTTTAGGTGATAGAATTCTCATTAAAATCCTTATACCTAATCTTGAAAGTCCATATTTCAGTGTAAATAAGATCTACCTAATTCCCACTCCAATAAAAGATGGAATTTATTCCATTTTTGACGATATACCGGACTACTTATTTCATAGTTCATTTTTACATAAAAATCAAGAAAAATTCAAATCACTTTGCATCCCATTAAACACTACATTCTTCACTTGTGAATCAGTAGAGCCCATGCGTATCATCCCAAAGGAAGGAGATTGCATCAAAAATTTTTTCAAAAATCCTTTCTCAGAATCACCTACCTGTGCTCATCGAATACTCAAACATTTTGACAATCTTTTAGTTCCCATGCAGCATGAAAATGCTTGGTTATATTAGGTGCATAATCGTAGTCCACTATATTGTCAGTGTCCAGATGGCTTATCCACTGTGCATTTACAAGGTGTAGGTACATTTAGACTTCTACAACCTTGTACATTCAGACTTGCAGAGTTTATTATTCCTTTTAAAACAAATGCGTTGTATAATTTATCGTTCACCCAACCAGAAAGTCCAGAAATACCAATACTGGATAAATATCAACCAATTTTAAGAATGCAGAAGGTTAATGGGGGCGACTTAAAAAGTTTAAAGGTACTAGAACCATCATCATTACGTTCCATTCTTAAGGAAAGTAGCAAGACTGTTGAGCATTTAGAGTACGACATCGCCCAAAGCGAAGCAAGTAAATCAACTGCTTACTTACACAAGAAGTTTAATATTTTAAGTTCTTCTCTTGGTACTATTCTGATAATGGTTTGCTCTACTCTTCTTATCATATTCATAATATAAAAACGATGTAAAAAATCCAGTCATCCGCCAGAGGTAAAACGGAGGAGTGAATTTATTTCTCAACCTATAATAATTCCCAGAAGAGAACAAATCATTGTTCCCTTACATAACTCGCCTCAAAACAATGATGTTTGCGTTGAAATATGCCAGCCTGCAACTACTGATAGTAACAATTAAAAAGAAAAAGGGAATAAGATTAATTAGTTAACAGTTATGTAATATATATGCAATAAGTAAAGTATTAAAATAAAATTTGCTATCCAAGACAAAAAAAAAAAAAATAAAAAAATAAAAAATGAAATAAATAAATTCATGGTAATATTATAAAAATAAGTATATATATAATGATATTGTAATCTGGCAACAAGAATAAATTAATTAATTAGCAGTTAAAGAAGAGTTACAAATAGTCTAAAATAATTAATAATTTAGGGAGTTAGAACAAAAATTAATATGAGGTATATACAAAATCCGACATTTGCAAACGTTTTTTAAAATTCTTTTTATGTTATTATATTACCAAAACAAAAAGGGACAAAAATGAATAAATAAGTAAAGTAAAAAAAAACGACATTAAAATAAAATTATTATGATACATAGAAACTGTAAAGGGGAGGCATGTTAGGAAACAAGAAATTGTTATTTAGGTATTGAAATGATCAGACAAAAGTTATTTATTTGAAAGAGCTCAATTAGGGCACCAACGTAATAAACTTACTTTGGCTTTATTGTGTAAATTATGTCAAGTTTTCCAATAAGACAATAAAGCGCTTAATAAACATTTGTCGATCATTTAAATGAATAACAAGAAGCAATAATGCAAGAATGACCCCATTACGAAATAATTTTACTTAAGAAATAAATGTAATTTCATGTAACAAGAAAGAAGTTAAGAGAGTATGATAAAAATTGTCGTGAAGCTAAGTCGTTAAGTCCCAACAGACTTTATCGGTCCATTGCCCCGCTTTGACCAGGGCTATACTATACATTCATCCTAACAGTTGTCGATCAATTCTCAAAGTTTGAGTTGCTCTTCCCGTTGCGCTCTGCTACGGGGAAATCAGTTTGAAAAGTAATGGAAGATAATGTGTTTCTCCTTTTTGGTGCACCTCGAAATATAATACGTGACATCGGGGCTCAATTTAAAAGCCAGCAATTCATCAAATTGTGCGAGGGATATGGTGTAAGATTAGATTTTACCGCATACTATAATCCTCAGGCGAATCCATCCGAATGGGTTAATCAAGTTGTCAAGACAACGTTACCACAGATTGGCATGCGCAATACGCACATTCCAACATGAAGTAACAAAGTTGACACCATATTTCTTAAATTTTGGTCGGGAAATGGTCGTTTGTGGGAAGAAGAGAAAAGAATCGCAAGAGCAGAATGTCGATGATCAAGCCTTTGAAGATGTATGTCACGAAGTACTTATTCGGTTAATTAAGGCAAACAAAGCGAACAAGATACGTTATGATCTACGAAGAAGGGACGTAGAGTACATGGTGAAAGACATAAGTAGTATGGAGAAGACATTTCGATCTATCGGATGCAGCGAAATATTTTTCTGCTAAACTTGCATCAAAATATGTATGACCTTTCATAATAAGTCGTAAAATATCTCCGTGAACATACGAGCTAGAAGACATGACTGGCAAGAAACAGGGGATTTGGAATGCAAAAGTCCTGCGTCCTTATAGTTCAGCAGCTCCCGGGGAATAACTTATGTTACTTATCTCTGGGTAGGATTAATAAGGCATCCCACCAGTCTAACTGGTTAACTACAAGACACTGCTAACACCGCTTAGAATGCAATTATTTCGCGGTGAGTGTACCTCTTGTAACAATCTTTTACTTTCACGATTCTGTAATAATTTTGCCTTTAATTATAGTTTAAGTAACCATTACGAGTATCCAGTAGTATTTTCCTTGTTTTTTTGTACAATTTTTTTAATTTTTATAAGCACTGGCTTATTACTGGAAACCAGTAATATTGCACGGATCTCGATTGTCCGTTGGTATCCGTATGGTAATTGTGATCACTGCTTTTTTACTGGACATGCATTGCTCTTTAATGGTCTTAAATTTCCTAATATTTTAAAAACCGAAATTGAGGAAGGATGTGCAAATGCCTCTACCGATCTTGCCCCGTCATATAATATTTGATATTTTATTATAATATTAGAAGCAACTCGAACTATTTCCGGATAGAGAGTTGGGTCAAGAATCCAATAATTTATATATTTTTTTTTGTATCTTTCTAATTAGAAGATAATTTTTTTTTTTACCAATCAAACATTTTTTTTTTGTTGTTCAGATTTCCTCGGGTTAGAATAGCGAAACTAAGAATGTTTTATTTCGAGGATCCATTTAACGTAGCTCCTAATTGGTTACGTGAGAATTGTTGAAGAGGAGAGAAGTGAGACAGTAAATTTCAGGATGGTGCTACTAAGGAGAGAGATTAATCAAATTCAAAGTCATAGTATTCATTTCAGACGTCATAAAACACGCGCTTATTGGTTGTATGTAATAATTAGGTTACACTTATACTGGGATTATTTTATTTTAATTTTATTGTTGCTCTCCGTTTATTTTCCGGGGGTCGTTAACTCACTCTGATGGCTGCTTTAATTGGTAAAAAGGTGTAAGATTTCGGCGATTAATCCGAAATCTTTTGGAAGAAGAGAGGGTAAATGTTATGTGGTACATCGTGATCCGTGTGTTTATTAGAACTATTGATGCTGCCAGTTTTTTTTCTATTGCAGGCACTAGATTTCTGTGACCACCACTCACATCCCTTCGTGTGGTCACCAAATCTGGTCCATCATTCATACTCAATGGAGTCGCAAACAAAGTTACACACGCTTACGGCAGCACACACACAAACACATTCGAGCACACGCCTATATCAAAAACCTGCAAACACAAGTCACCTTCAGTTATTTGGCTCAGAAATATCATAGTCATCGAGCCTGGCTCCCTCATTCTTATCTAATGGACTAACTCAAATATGTTAATTCTCTTTTTATAACATTACAGTTTTCTGGTTGTTAACTTAAGTGATGCCTGCGCAGACGACCTAGTACGTTAGTTTCTTTGATGTTATGATCTCGCAGATCGTATCCGTAGATAACAATATCATCTATATAAACAAAACATTGAATACTCTGCAATCCTATCAGGATGTTATTTATGTACCATATAAGTTTTTTCGATTATACTAGTATTGTCTGAATGGTGTACTGAAAGCAGTTTTTCACGATCCCTTTGAACTACCAAAATCTGGTGAAATCCGGTCGCCTAGTCCAGCGTACTGACGTATTTGACCCTGCCCAGCTGATCCAATATATCGAATATATTGTGCAGAGGATAAGCAACAGCAATGGTTACGTCATTCATCTTACGGGAGTCCACCAGCACTCTCCACCTTTTATTACCATTGCCATCGGCCTTCTTTCGGTACCAGGAAAAGAGCTCATTTCCATGGGCTGTAGCTTGGTCTCACAACACCACTTTGCAGAATGTCGTTCACCTGGTTATTAGTTTCAGTCTTTTATACTTCAGGGAGTATTTGTGGTCGCGTAAATATAGAAGGTTTATCAGCTTGGCTAGGTTTATTATGTGAAATGGCTTTGGTGTAAGACAAGACGTCTCTTTCCAAGAAAACTAAGTCGTTATATTGTCTAGAAATATTGGTTATGGCTTGCTTTTCTCATATGTTATAATGATCTAGCCTTAGTAAGCCTTCCAACTTTCTCAAGTGATTCTCTACTGGTTTATTATCTGAATCAGTTTCAATAACATCGATATTACTTAGCTCATCCCATTCAATATCTGCATTTTGTAAATCCGTATCTACCTTTCTCTCCTTCTAATTCATTTATAATATTCTGAGAGATTTGGTTTCTTGGTCTGGCCATTTTTGCTGCCAGAAAGACACCGTTTAACATTTGTTTTTTTCTCAAAACTACCTTCTTACTCTATTTAAAAGTAATTTCCACAATTTTTTCACTTCGCGATTTCAACTTAATTATTTTTGGCCTAGAAGATTTTCCTTTAGTTTCTCTTCATAAGGGGTCAGAATGGTAGTTTTCTATCTCCTTTGCATCTGATATATTGAATGTACCATTTTTCGGTACATTGATTACATGTAATGTTTTCGCTTTTGCTTGCATCGAATCATTCTTCGATCTAGTGGATATATATCAAACTCTTTTGAGGAGGATGGCTCTCTTGTGGTCTTGTATGTACTTGAGAGAAATTTCCAAACGTTGGTGAAAGGTTTTGATTCCTTTCCCCGAAATACTGATCGTTTCAGATACGTGCATTATTATTATATATTCTGGATCTACAATTTTTAATTGAGTTGCTGGGCTTTTTATAGTATGTACAGGTAAGATATTGTACTTCCTTTTTGATTTGCTTGGGCGTGAAATGGGGTAAGTTTTTATTTTTAAAACAGGTTTCTCTTGTGTGTTCTTCCTAGCGACACAACTGAGAGAAAAGAACTTGACTTTCTGAGGGCTTCCTCATATGCATATGCATTGGAGCTCTTCTTTACAGCCTTGAAGCTTGCTCGACGGCGTATATTATAGACTTTTTGATAGTCTTATCGCCCACGAGCTTTGACCAATAATCTCAGACCGTCTTCAAAAGCTTGCAGTACCAGTGTAATATTTTCTTCACAAAGATAGTCACGAATATTCGTTTCACTGACGTTAGAATAGGTAGTTGAGTATAACATACTGTTTTGTAATGTAGCTGCAATCGATAACTATAGCTAGATTACGGCAATTAAGTGGATAGTGTAGCGGTATGAAAAAAAAATAGATATGTGTGCTTGTGTTTAATGCTATATTTATTGAATAATTCTTTTGCGAAACACTCAAATTCATAAATTCACTACAATTTAATTCTGTTCATTAATTGCTCGATTGCATGTGTAGTTATTATATCGTATTTTGGCATATATTCAACTAAATGCAATTTGTAGCACTTTCTAAAGTTTTTACGCTTTATACACTTATTTTTTAATTCACTTTGAGCTTATTTTAACTTAACTACTTAACTATTTTGTTTCGTTGCATATATTCTTAAAATGCCAGATTTGACATGTGTTTAAGTTTTTTGCAAGAAACTTATTTAAATTACGCACTAATTAGTATCTCACAATACTTATCTGAAATCCAAATCCAACAAAAAACTTTATGTCCCTTGCCAGCACGAATTGCACACCAATTTCTAGCATGTATAATATTGTACCTTAAATATGGCACTTTTCATTGTATGCTTAATTGCTGAAAATGAAAAATATTTATTATCACTTGATCGGATGCTAGAACTTGCATATATGATCGCTTTGATGAAACTGAGAGAAAACTTGATTTAAATTACACTCTTGGATCTTATGCTTAGGCATGTGTGATCGCTGTCAAAAAACTGAGACAGATCTTAAGAATTTCCCCCTTTTTATAGGTGTTTTATTATTTTCTAAGTCTTTCGTTTTAAATATGTGTAAGTTCCAGCACTAATAATTTGCAAGAAATATGTAAATTCTTATAAATTATTTATGCTGGAAACTGATTTGTGACATGTCAACAATGTTGTAAATTGTTGATTTTTGTTAATTATACGCTTTGAGTCTAATGCAAATTCATGTAATTTGCATATGTAAACATATTTGCATAATTTGCAAATGTTTATTATGCAGAGAATATGAATTTTGCAAGAATTGGCAATATTTACATTTGCATGCAATTGTTGTTGCACTGCCAAGAAATTGGTTTCTTGGCAGTTTTTCATGTAAGTTCTTGTAGTTTTTGTATACTACTTTGTTTAATTAGTTGCTCCAAACTAATCTACATATATAATTTTATTTTCAGACACGTTCCTGGCCTGGAGGATGTACCTGAAGAGGTGACTGCAGGAATCAGGAAGAAATTGAGGAAAGTATGAAATACTTAGCATATTTGTTTTTAATGTTTTTTTTTTTATTTATTTTAGCTGTGCTCAACACATACCTAAAAGTTCTAGGACTATGTCTCCGAATTCTTTGACAGATTCTATAGGATTCTGCTTAGAACACAAAATTTCATTCTGCGCAGTCTCGCGGAACCTTTCGTCTTTAAAATTATCTCTCAGTTCTTCTGATAATTCTTCCCTTTTAGAGAATGGTTTGTGTTGCACTAAGTCGTAGGCAGACCCTTATGGTTGCAAGGTACTTCCGCAAAATCTAATCAGAAAATATTTCTAGAGGTCGTAAAACTAGGTTGTTTTAACGACCTCTAGAAATATTTTCTGTTCAGTAGCAGTTTTTGTGGAAATAAACAAGAAATCTCCGCATACGATGAACTTATTTAGTTCAAGAGCATTCCTATCAAATACAAGAATAATATGGTGAACATTTCCTAAGCTCAAAAACTTTAAAAGGAAGCCAAGTCTCCTTCATACACAAAATCTACATTATACAATATCTGCCAACTCAAATTATTTTTATTCTAACAATACAGATCAAAATTCTCAAAAGTAAAGTAACAAAATACAGATATAGAAAATCTCTATAGTTTTACGTAAGAGCTGAGTAATATTTTAGTATATTTGTCGAAAGAGAGAACTTTAAAACTATGGTAAATTTCTGAATGCAGTCGGAAGGCGCACAGTACTTTCCCTTACTTTTCGTACTTTCTTCCTTTATGTTCATTATGTTCATTATTTAGTAGGAAATTCGGTCATTCTTACTTTGAAAATTATGAGAGAGATTAAAAAACACACAAATTGATTTTATAATAAAGATCGAGATTACTCCATAGGATGTTTTCACCGGGTTAAACTTACATTTGTTCCAGAAGGAATTTTTTTTGGATTCTGCGGTATATAGCAAAAGCTAAAAAATGTTTTTAATTTATTATTCCGCCACACAACTCATTAAGTTTGGGTGACAAGTTTAAAGTCTTGGTTTGACTCATCAACAGGTCCCAAATAGCGAAATTGAGTGACTTGAAAAAACAAATGAAAAATTAGAACGAAGAAAAGAAATGAAAAAAATTCAGAAAAAAACATGTATTAAAAATAAAAATTTTAAAATTCGCGCGTAGTCGGCTTAAAAGAAAAATAGAAAGGAAACCTTACACTCATCGGTGCAGCTTGGTTTTCTGCCTGCTGCAGACGCTTGAAGCAGATCAAATTGATCTCCTCTCATATAAACTCAGAATAAACTCTGGGTGTGAATTATATGAGTTGTGTGACGGAATAACAAATTAAAAACATTTTTAGCTTTTGCTATATACCGGAGAATCCAAAAAAAGTTCCTTCTTGAACAAATATAAGTTTAACCCGGTGAAAAAATCCTATAGATTAATCTCTATCTTTATTATTTCTTCATCCTTGGTATAACATATGAGTGTTTTTTCCTCATATAATTCACACCTAGATTTTATTCCGAGTTTATATGAGAGGAGATCAATTTGATCTGTTTCAAGCGTCTGCAGCAGGCAGAAAACCAAGCTGCACCGATGAGTGTAAGGTTTTCTGCTAGCACGAAAAGCTTCTTCTTGTTCCTTTCTATTTTTCTGTTTCAGCCCACTGCGGGCGAATACAGGTTCGATTCGTTTCGAACGAATCTGCTTTTTCAAACAATTTTTTAAATTTTTTTTTTTAAAAGAATTTTTTTTTCTATTTTTCTCAATTTTTTTCATTTTTTCATTTCTTTTCTTCGTTCCAATTTTTCATTTGATTTTTCAAGTCACTCAATTTCGCTATTTGGGACCTGTTGATGAGTCAACGAAGACTTGAAACTTGTCACCCAAAGTTAATGAGTTGTGTGGCGGAATAACAAATTAAAAACATTTTTTAGCTTTTGCTATATACCGGAGAATCCAAAAAAAGCTCCTTCTTGAAGAAATATATAGTTTATATATAGTTTAACCCGGTGAAAAAGTCCTATAGAGTAACCTCTATCTTTATTATTTCTTCCTCCTTGGCATAATATAGGAGTGCTTTTCCTCATATAATTCACACACAGAATTTATTCTGAGTTTATATGAGAGGAGAACAATTTGATCTGTTTTTTTTTTGCACCCATGAGTGTAAGGATTTCTGCTAACACGAAACCTTCTCCCTCTTCCTTTCTATTTTTCTTTTTCAGCCCACTGCGGGCTAATACAGGTTCGATTCGTTTCGAATGAATCTGCTTTTTTAAACAATTTTTTTAATTTTTTTTTTTTTATAAAATTTTTTTTTTCTATTTTTCTCAATTTTTTCATTCGTTCATTTCTTTTCTTCATTTTAATTTTTCATTTGTTTTTTCAAGTCACTCAATTTCGCTATTTGGGACCTGTTGATGAGTTAAACCAAAACTTGAAATTTGTCACCCAAAGTTAATGAGTTGTGTGACGGAATAACAAATTAAAAACATTTTTATCTTTTGCCATATACTGGAGAATCCAAAAAAAGTTCCTGCTTGAACAAATTGACTTTAATGTCAGATTGTTAAGCATGAGTACACTTCCCGCCACCTATGGACAAAACTAGACAACATGCTCTTACTTACTGATTATGGACAGTGATATACGCATAACAAGTTACTGTTTGAATTGAAGCTACCCGTCTCTTTATTTCTCTCTCTCTTTTCCTCTATATCTCTCGTTCCCTCTCTGTTCAATCTGAGTGTATGTATACATAGCCTTAGCCTTAATGGCTAACGTCAAGCAACTTCAAATTCTCTCTCATCATATGGATTTCCATCAGCTTGGGCTCATGACACAGAAAAGGGCGATAGGAATGAAAGGATGAAAATCCTAATCAAAACAGGGTCGTAAATGACATTTGTATTGAAACCAATACGGCATCAGCCAGTGCAGTCGCACCAGCTTTCTCCATTCAATTAAAGGAAACGTTGCCCAAAACTTAACAGAAGAAAACAGGGCAACAATAACGGACTGCTTCGAAGGGTGTAGATAAGGCTCAAAAATTTCCAACAATTTACCAGTCTAAAAGTACATAGTAGTTCAATGCATGGTTTTTACTGTATGGAGGTCAATAGAGCGATAGTACACAGCTAGTTAAACAAACAATTTAAGGCAGGGGGGGGGGGTATATCAACCGTTTCGATGTTATAGGGTGATTAAGAAAAGAAAAGAAAATACAGTTTAACTCAAAATACCCTCGATTTTAAAAAGTACGGGGCGTACAGTCACAGCTATGTGCTCATTGTATGTAGCACTTCATGGCCTTTTAAACGATTGCCAGCCCTGTACTCCTCTCCTCTCAGGAGTTATTGTGCTCTAACCTAAAAATTTCGGGTTCTCTTATTTTCTTTTTTGTTTTAATTTGAAGTCTATCTTTTTTACAAAAAGATCATTAATATCCTCTTATTTATAGAAACTGTAAATCGTAGACTCTCCTTTAATGGCACTATTGGCCATCTGTGCAAACTTCATATATAAGAAAAATTCGTAATAATATTATTGGATATTATTATAATAAATACAAAATTTTATATAGTACTAATATTTTCACCAGAGCGGATTTATTTATAGGTATAATATGTATGTACGTATTAATAAATGCTTAAGTATATACTTAACTAAGAAGGTCTATATCTTCCACAACAGCAAGTACTATCGACTCCTGAGGAGTTACAAATTGTGAATTGCATTAATCAATGTATGTATATTTAAAAAAAGTGAGCCCCTAAACGTTTCTGCAGGTGGGCCCCTGAATTTTTATCTGTTGTAAAACACAACTTTACCTAAAATAATAAGCTTCGCCAAGAGAACCAAACGCTTATTGAATTACTCCAGGAACAATAGATTGCAGATCTCTAGAAGCAAAGTCAAGTGATGGGCCCCTTAAGCTAAAGTTCATGCGAATATGTTGGATTGGGCTAGACATAGTTAGATGAGCGAACATTGCGAGAAATACTCCTTCAACATGAAATTGGTGTGCAGATATTACAGCAAAGCCAAGTTGATTGAAGTATTAATGAAACAGAGAGAGGCGGAAAGTGGCCTAAGATTATGCTTTCATATTGAGTGAAATTTTAGTTTTTATTTTTAACTATGATCTTACTTTTTAATAGACTAACGTACTCAATTATATGTTCGACCAATACAGTACGTCAAAAGTTCTATTATAGCTGAAATATTGTTAAATGCCTACACACACTTTCTAAAGTCTTCAGCCGAAAACGAAATTAAAACAGCCAAAAAATTATTATTTTTTTTAATTCAATTTTAATTTTAATTCATAAAACTACCATAATCAAATTTAACGAGCTCAAACATACGATGATGCTTGCTGATGAAAAATGAATCAAAATCGTTGGCATAAATGCCTTCATCATTTCCTCTGTCACTTTTATGATTCCAGCGTGCATTTCAATTATTATTTTTATTCCATGCTCCACATTCACCTCCAGTACAGCTGCATTATCCGTCTCCAATGGGGGTTTCCCTTTATTCCAGGAATATTTTTGTTTGAACGAATGAAAAAATTGACAAATCCATCAAACGAAAATCATTTCAAATATGGAGTCACCACCATTAGCAGTGCTTGAAGCTCGTGCGTGATTATTTCGCATTGAGATAAAACACAGAGGTAAAAGGATAAAAATTGGCCGTCGATTTCGCTGAACCCCATCACGGTTATCACATCGGAATAGTTAAGCCAAATATAGCAAAAGTCGTATATTGGTGAGTCTATCTCATTAAAAGGGAAGCTAAAATCCAATGCAAATAAATTTGGCGTGATTTATATTGAAGTCGGACTTTTATAAAATTATTCAGAAAGGAAAAAAATCATTTTTTCTCCGTTTTTATTTTTGGCTTTGTGTTACGTACATGGAACATGAAGGAAACATGTCGATTAATTCAATAATTTGTACGTATGACCCAGGCAGAGTATTATTACAATCCTCTTCAGAGGCGAGTAATTTTATTATCATTGCATTAAGTTTTAGTGGAATTACTTTAATCAAATTAAGTTTTCAAATTTATTGCAAACGTGTGGTTGTCACATGACATGGCAAACCGCAAAATATCGCGAGTGAATTATTTATCCAAAATTGACCAAACGTTTTAAGTGAAATTTGGGAAAATGTTAACTTTGATGCATATTTTAGTGAGGATTTGTATAATTTAAAAATTAGTTCGTTATTTTGTATGATTCTGGATTCGAGTCCATCAGGAACTTTTGAAATAAAATGAATTTGGTTTAAGAATCATAGCTTTATTAATAGGCGAGTGATATTTTACTCGGTGAGTATTGTCCTCCTTTAAAGTAATAAGTTCAGTTATTTTTTGATGCAATTCTTCACCTGCCTCATATACCGTATTAAGAGAAAAAACAAGATGAAGACGAAACGATAAACAAAAATATGAAGAAGGGCAAGAACACAAAAATACGAACAAGAGCAATAACAAAAACAAGTCAAAGTACAAAAGAGGAAAAGGAGGATGAAAAGTCACAAGAAAAACAGGAAAAAGAAAAACAATAGAAACAGAAATAATAAGAAGAAGAAGATGAACAGTTAGACGAAGAAGATAACCAAAAAGAATATGAAGGAGTAAAGTGAAAAGGAGAGAAATAAGTTGGGAGCCGGGCATAAGAAGAAGAAGACGAACAACAAAAGCATTACTAAGCCGAAGAGGAATAACAGGAATAGGAAGAAGAGCAAGAAGAAAAAAGATAAATAGGTAGAATATCAGGAGCAGGAGGAAGAAAAGCAAGAGAAACATAAAAATTAATAGGAAGCAAAAGAAAATGAACAGAAAGGAAGATAAACAAGAATAATGAGATGAAGACCCAGAAGAATAAGGAGGAGGAACGCGAATGGAAGAAGAATAAAAAAAGACTGGTGATAAGAATGAAAAGAAGCAGAAAGTTGGATAATATGGACTAAATGTTATCTACATTAAAAGAAAAACCCTAATGTCTGCAAGAAAATTTTTCAACTGACTCAGATCTTTACTGTATGCTTTTTGCAGAGTACCTGGAAGATGCAGGCAAGCGGCTCCTTCTTTTTTCACAAAAATACTTTTAGCAATTCCACGTATTCACTCCCTCTAAGCTTGCGAATCTTCTAGTACCAATAGATTCTATCCCAAACTCTTACAAGAGGGGAGTATACAGTAGCGCCGTTTTTGCATTCAGGTATATATGTACTTCCTATTTGGAAAAGTGTGACAATATCATTTATCTATATGTACCTATACTCGTGAAGGGATTACGATCTAGTTAAGTTATTCATGCCACTGATTATGCTCTTAGCATAAAAGGTCTGTCCTGTCTAGTGTATACAGTAAATCTACAATTACAGAACTCTGCAGAGTGGGTCTGAGTACCTAGTCTGTTCTTGGTAAAACATTTATTGATGTAGAAGTCACTCTTGGCGTGGCGTGGCTTAGCGTGGCTAATATCAGAGGTTGCCTTAAGGGTGGAACCCTGTCTTAATTTCGTTGTTACCTAATGGTGGATAATAATCTTTCTGTATTCCTTAATACAAGGACTTGCTCTACACAAGGGAACGCTAATACAACGTGATCAAAAATTCAGGTGCAGGCTTGAAGCATATTTGGATGTATGCAGTTTTCACTTGGTGTAGCGAGGCTGATCTCAATATCATTTCCTACAAGACTCTTTTAGTAACTTTTACTAAAACAGGACTGATAGCCAGACTAGTAAAATTTTGTTGATTAGAAATAATTAGAATCTTCTTTGAGTAGAGGAAGTAGCTATAGAATTGTGCTAGATTTACTACCGAAAGCACAAAGGGAAGAAAAAATCTTTTGAAGGTTATCAGATCGTGGGGCTCATAAACGTAACAAAGTTGTTTGCTACCTAACAAAAGTGAGAGCAAAATTTTCACTTATACTGCCAATTTACCAGATATAGCACTTTGTGTAGGTGAGGTAACCGCAAAAAGGGACCTACACTTAGAGAGCATTACCAACACAACTGTTATGATATTAGGTGAGTGATTGGCTTTCGAAATAAATTCCAGACTATCACCCGAAGCTGATAGTTCACTCCGTGACAATGTAGAGATTGAAGCGCGGCATGCTAGCTCGCCACGACTACTGGCGGGGAATGTCGGATGGGTATCATTAAGCACCTGCTGCTATCACGATGCTAATAACAAAAAAAAAAATTCGTGCCTAAAACAAAACAGAGCACACCATTCTGTCCTGAAGTGACCTTTACACAACTTACGTCTGCCTGATGTCGAAGACATAGATGCATCGTCTTCTTTTCTGTGCCCCATCCGCCCAATGACATTGCGGGCAATGTTTTGCAATGTCCCTACTATGACCTGAAAGAGAGTGGAGGAGCGGACCTATACGACGATTGTCTTCAGTTGAAGAATGCTCCGATAGAGTAAACCGAAAGAACGGCTTTTATCAAATCATTACGTTACAAATGGTGCTTTAATCAGTATGACTTAACTTCATAATATCTATTTACGGGACCAAGAAAATCCGAAAAGTAAATAGTAGCGCTTAATAGGTATACTAATAACTGATTAAATCTAAAAATCAAGTATGGTAATGCTTAACTGGGCTGTGATCCGCGACAAGTATTTTGCACTATTACTAGTATTATTCAACCAAACTTAAAAACCAACTGTGAAAGTGATTAGCTGAACTATGAACACAACGACGAGAATTTTGTACTAAATATTACGACGATAGGTATCGTAGCGATACTACAAGCTCTCAGCACTAGAATATAATACGTATGTTTTTAACTGATCAAACATAAATCTCCAAAGTAGGTGAGTATTGCTATCTAAACACTAAGAAGTACCTATAAGTACTTGGCGCTACAGTATAATAAAATATATATCAAATATAAAAGAAATCAAGAATTTGAAAATAACTATTCTAATAAGAGTAGCGATGAGTACTTTGCGCGGGATAGATACACTGGTACATTCTTCTATTTTATGAATCATTGTTTCAATTCAAACATTAGCGATTTACGACAATAGTTGCCGGCGTAACGAAATGCAACTCAGATAATAAATGCTGGCGAAATATACTAGAGTGGGAAATGAGAATTTCAGAGTACTGGCTTAAAATTAACATTTTAAATTCTTACAATTATATTAAACACATTCTATGTCTAATTAGAAAATTCCAATAATTAATACTGATTTCCGACAAGTGGCTTTAGCCATACTGGTCAGCCCATGGGGCATCTGCCTTTACCTAAAATAGTTTTCCTGCAGTAAGTAGAACATTCTGCTGATCAGAGGACTTCACAATTGAGATTCCGCTAAGAACGTGACAGCCACCATATGGCGGCCCTTGGGGTTTTCTTCATCCGCTTTCCTTATTGCAACCTGCGGAATATTAATTCGATCAGAGGCAGTAGATTTTGGATGTCGATGTTTCTATAAGACGATGATGCATTTATGCTATTTACCTTAGGAATACCAATTTGTCTCAAGCTACCGGTACTATGCCACTACGTCGTAATCCCGGTTGGCAACAAAAATGCCGTTATAGTTACCGCTATCACTTTTTCTTGAAGAATTCTACATAAAATGTAGGGCCAGAAAGTTATTGAAGCCAACTCTAGACATATAAACCTTTCTCTTTTTCTTTCTTTTTGTTAACACTTTTGACTACTATTATAAAAAATTGTCCTCTCTTTCAGAGACAGACGCTTGTTCACCGCCTTGGTTTCCTTTTTTAGAAAAAAACTTCTCACCCTCTGGCAGCAATCAAAGCAAGGGCGATCTTTTTGTTCGTCTTCCCTCCCAGTTTTTGTTCATCCGCCAGAGCTTACTCGTACAGTCGTATAACAGGGGCAGCAATTTGGCCGAGCGGGTTGGACCTAGTTGTCGCTAGAGGACAGAGCCACACAATGCAGCATACTGCCTCTTGTGGTCTTGCGACCACAACACAATACAAGCTGTGAGGCTCATCAACTTTAGAGATAAAGATTTGACAACTGATAATAACAGTGAGCAAGGCTAGATCAAGTTATACACTTGTATCACTGCCCAAATGTATCCTTAAGAAAGTGGGCAAAATCACAGACAACAACTTTCTAATACGCAGAATTTTCAGAGAACATGCTGTACGAATGAATAATACTTGAACTGTCAATTTATAATAATATTTTATAGCCAAATGAAGGGCTTTTCTATGCCCTATCATCATCTAGCCAACTACACAGTACGGTAACGTTATTCCATTTTTTCCATGTATCCGTCCGTGATTAGCACAAATGCATTGGCACTTATCATTGATCCGCAATTCGGGTGCACCCTCGCTGTGTGATTGATTGCTGCTGGTGGTGTCCTTATATTTGTGTTGTTGTATGTCGTTCTTTCTTTGCTTTTTTGTTTTCGCTTTGAGCATGCAGAATTTTTTTTTTTTGATTTCTGCAATATTCACGGATTGGAAGCAAGTCGTTTTTAGGTGTACTGCCACCTTAACTCAAGAAATCCGGCAATTCTTGCGCTAAGCTAAATCAAGGTCATATCTGATGCTGATATTAATCAGTAACACGCCTCGGGTTACAGCCTGGTGTCTCGTTTTTTTACAGCAAAAAGGGTTGCATTATATATACGGAATAATGGTGCCTTTACCGTACTTAAGGACATTCCATCCGCCAGTCCATAGTACAGTTACATCTGGATTCAGTTCAAATTCCACATGCACATCAATTACTTCTGTTTCCTGTATCGCAGCCCAAGTTTGTGTGATGACGACACGGTATTCGCATTTGAAAATATTTCTAACAATATTGGTCATCTGCTTTCTGTCTCCCTCTCTTCTCTTCTGAAATCATATTATCAGGGGATTTCAACTTACCCAGCATATCGTGGCTCAGACATTCTTCTACCACAAGTCCTGCGGGGGGTTTCGTTGAACCCTTTTATGAATCTTTTAATTTGAAACAACTAGTGGATGCACCAATCCGAGTACCTGATGCATCTGGCGATAGAGCTAATTTATTAGACATGTTTCTTTCATCTCAACCCGGCAAATATGCAAACTCAGTCGGTTCCCCTCTTGGTAATTCCGACAACTGTTTCATCACAGCTCTATTTACCAACTCCAATCTGTGTCGCCATACTCCTCTACCTACAAGTACGGCTCTCTGGCAGTATAAAAATGCTGATTGATTCGGAATGTCTAAATCAGCACCTCAGGGAGATTGATCGGTTGGTCTATTTTGCTTCGAGGGATGTCGATAAAAGCACTCTGGAGCTTAGTAATATTCTAAGTCCTGGCATGCGTGAATACACTCCGTATACATACAGCAGATCTAAGCAACAGCTAAATCGCCCTTACTTTAACGATAATTGCAACCCAGCTATAAAAGCTAAAGAGACTGCTTTTCGAGCTTATCAATTATATCCATGTCCAAAGCTGATACAAGTCCACCAGACTGCATGGAACACCTGCAAGCCAATTATCCAGAGAGAGAAACTTCCTTTTGACCAAAGTTCTAGACTAAGAATTTTGGCAATCCGCAAAGGCAACCAAAATTTTCTGGTCTCCCGCTAAAGCTATAAGTAACAACTTCACCAAATTCTCAATACCTTCGCTAATTAACAATAGTGAAGTCGTTGTTGACTCCCTGGATTAGACTAATATTAAGGATGCTAGATTCGCTGCAAATTTTCGGCTTCCGCCCACTTCACAGACACCTGTTTTGCATCCCCCTTGTGGATGTATACAAGATCCGATACACAATCATACGAGAAAGGTGTTCAAGGTCCTTAAGGGGATTGACGTATCCAAATCTTCGGGACCTGATGAATTTCACCCCTGTTAATTTACAGCTCGACTTTATCTTCGGCTAGAGCTCTCCGCAAACTATTCTACCTGTCTTACTCTACAGGTGTCTGTCCAACAACTTAGAAACTAGCTCACGTTCAACCCAAAATAGGAGAGGGTAGCGGTCCCTCAACTTATCGCCGAATAGAAATCACTTCGAGTCTTTCAAAGGATTTTGAATCTATCATTAATTTCAAATTAGTGAAGTACCTTGGAACTCATCCACTCATCAACGATCGGCAATATGACTTCTGGACTAGACGCTCATCTGGAGAATTTCTGACTTTTCTTAGGGATATTTCAAAGGCTTTTGATAGAGCCTGGCATCCTGCCCTTTTAGTCAAACTTAAAATATTTGGTCTCTCCCGCCCGGTTCTATCGTGCATTCAAGGTTTTCTATCTGGTCGCCAAATACGTATTGTATTAGATGCCGTTACATCCGAACCTCACTCTATGAATGCCGGTGTGCCCCTGGGTTCTGTTTTCTCTCCGTCTCTCTACCTACTTTTCATAGCGGATCTGCTTTCCCTTACTTTCAATCCAATCAATAGCTTTGCCGATGACAGTACCCGTGATTTCGCTTACTCCATTGATACTCTTGCGGACTCCAGAGTGAATGCCGCATGTGTCATACGAGATGGCATGATTAGATCATTGAATAACGATCCCGATATTATGCTCGATTGGGACAAAGCGAATCTCATCGAATTCAATGCATCTAGGACCCAAAGCTGTTTCACCTCTTTAAAACAAGATCAGCACTTAACCACTCCCACTTCATTTGATCTAGCCTCAAATGCAAGATTCACTGTCACTAAGCATTAGTGGCATTAACATCTCCAATAAATTAAGCTGGACAGACCACATCTTCTCTGTTCCCAAGGAAGCATCGAAATGTCTTGGATTTCTGAAAAGTTGTAAGAAATATTTCAGCCCATCAAATCTAGCGCCCCTATATAAGTCCTATAGGAGACCTAGAACGAAATAAATTTTTCACATTTGGGCTGGGGCTGGCTGTACAACTTTAGATTCATTGGATATTATACAAAAGAGAGCCTTTAAGCCCATTGGCGGCGATAACTTGTGATATCGACTCCTTCGAGCACCGCTGCAATGTTGGAAGTCTTTCGCTCCTATATGCTACACGCATGGCTAACGTTCTGATGAAATATCTCGTATCATCTCTTGTATATTAATTCATGCACACAATATTCGCGCTGAAAGCCGCACACAATATCTCATCCTGTAAAATAAAGGGCTGTCCAATAAGAGGTGTTATTTTGATATTCAAAGAAAAATTCAATTTTTTGAGACAAATGATCGGAACTTTATTTCATTATAAAGTAGAAGGTATGCCGTTAGTAATGGAAAATAACATCAGCCAAACGACCACCACGACCACGCCTACAGGACCATATCCTTTTCATGAAATTTTCCATAACCAAATCGCAAAGTGTCTGCCCTATGTCCTCGATAGCCTCACGAATTCCATCTTTGAGGTCTTGAATCGACGCTGGGCTATTGGTGTAGACCTTCTCTTTCACGTGGCCCCAAAGGAAGAATTCGCAAGGTGTTAAGTCGCAAGATCTCGGTGGCCAATTGTGATCACCTCTTCGAGAGATAACACGGTCCGGACACTTTTCCCGTAAAAGATCAATGGTTTCGTTGCTTGTATGGCACGTAGCGCCGTCTTGTTGAAAGTAAACGTTGTCCAGATCAATAGCACCCAATTCCTGCCATAAAAAATCATTAATCATCTGTCGATAGTGCAATCCATTCACCGTAACTGTTGCTCCAGCCTCATTTTCGAAAAAGTAAGGTCCAATGACCGCACGGGACCATAAACCGCACCAAACAGTCACACGTTGAGGGTAGAGAGGCTTTTCAACAATAACGCTTGGGTTTTCCGAGCCCCAGATGCGACAATTTTGCTTTTTGACGAAGCCATCGAGGTGGAAATGGGCCTCATCACTCAAGATGAGTTTCCGATGGAATTCCGGATCATTTTCATGCATTTCAAGGACCCAATCAGCAAAGACTCGACGTAGTTGATGATCGGCCGGCTTGAGTTCTTGTGTTAACTGAACTTTATAAGCCTTAAGACCCAAATCTTTATGCAAAATACGGTGTAATGACGTTTGTGGAATGCCTAATTCCAGAGAACGACGAGGAATGGACAAACCTGGGTTTTCTTCAACACTTTCGGCTACAGCAGCAATATTCTCGGCTGTTCTTGAACGACGTGCACGGGTTTTATTCTTAATATCACTAACTTGTCCCGACAGCTCGAATTTTTCTACCAATTTCTGTATTGCGGTCCGACAAGGTGCTTCACGACAACCCAAAAATGTACGAGTTTTACGAACCGTCTCTGCCACATTTTCACCATTTTTATAGTGAATTTTAATAATTAACTGCGTTGTTGAGTCGTGTATCGTTCCATTTTTATTAATGGCGTAGTTTCTACTTGTCATATGTCAAAAAATTACAGCTCCAAAAGTGACATCTACCGAAATAGCGGGCTAATTAAAATAACACCTCTTATTGGAAAACCCTTTACTTTCGGCCATACAGTAAAATTCCGTGATGCTTTCTTATCCAGAACTGTGCGAATGTGGAACGGTCTACCATCTTCAAGAGTGACATACATCGGAACCTTCACCACTTCCCTCATGTCTAATAATCTTTTCTCTATCTAGTTCCTGCTATGCTGTGCTTTGCATCATAGGGTATCCCCTGAGCTTGGCTTATTAATATTTATAACAAAAAATGATATCTCAGTATATAGGTATGTATTCCATCACCAACCTAAATTCTTGTAAAAATACTAGCATAGGTTGGGTATAATAAGAACAGAAGGCAGACATGAATAAATGATCAGTTCTAGGTCATACTGCCTAGAGGCTGCATCTTTCTTCGCATGCCAGATAACATTATTAATTATAATAATGGGTTGAGTATAGTGTTCGCATTCAAATTTAATGAAACTTGAGGTTCTTTTTATTAGTGTTTTTGGAAACATACGTACGCAGTAAGCGAAGTGTGTAATGTCTGTTAGGATGCTTTCAATTATGTTCTGTTTATTTATTTTTGATTGAATCTAAATTCAGCTGCAAAATGCCTGCGACATTTATCGTAAAAGTCAAAATCCCAGATTCGAAATATTATATTTTAAAAAGGCCTTAAAAAATAGAACAAATTTACGTAATGTCCAAGGATAAACACTGCAGGTGTATAATTTTTATCATTTTTAGAAAATACTTCTTAAAACACGATAAAAAGAAAGCGGAAAAAATAATCAAAACAAAAGGGAAACATTTACTTTTATGTCTATATTCAAATTCATTCTCAAGATATACATACTTCAAATGCACAATGATTTTTTAAAAATATTTCCGACTAATGATTATCCTCATAATTTTCATGCAACTAACTAATTTTGTTATTATTCTAGGTAGCAGTGAATCTCGGAAATTCTACGAATGCCAAATACTGAACTGAAATTCACATAATATTGCCACGAAAATTACGAAAACGTTGAATGCTGCCCAAAAACTTCAGGCCGAACCCGAATTGTTCATAGAATTAGTTTGCAAAGCTTGAATAATCCCTCCTGATGTAGAATCCGTCGTCCTATAATTTCCAGCACCATTATTTCCGCTTAAACTGCGGATCTTCTGCTGGACATGTACAAATTTAAAGTATATTTCGAAGTTGAACAAGTTTTAAAATTTAATAAATCTCTTTAAATCTCATTTAATTGGCACGGTTCTGGAGAGAGTTGGGGTAGGACTGCGATAGGTGGTTGTTAATTTAAATAACTTTGCACAAATGGACGTATTATTTAGGCAGGGAAATTAGGGATAATGAGAGGGGTCCGTGTGAACGGAATGAATAATGATACTGTAATTATGCGAAATGGTTATGCCTGCAATTAAAAATTCAAGGCGGCAGACATTCGAATTGCAATTCCGTAATTCGCTTGGTTACGTCAAACGTCCTTTTTATATGAAGGAAGCTCTTTCCTGGAAATCGACTCTATGGGTTTCATTCCACCAATTTTTTTCATTGAAGACTGGTTGCTATTTTGGTTTCCTTTTATGCCTTGTAGCCACTGACTCAAAGACAGCTACTTATAAAAAATACATAGAAGAACCTCATTATCGCATAGAAGCAAAGTACCGGTTTTTTTTATGCAAAGATCTAAAACCGCGTGTATATACAGGGTGTCCCGTAAGTCGACGTCAAACCGGATAGACCAAATCGTAACAGTTACCAGAAAAATATAGAAAAAAATCTAAGTTGTTTATTTTTCAAAGTATAGACATTTCTTTTGTTTTCGAGAAAATGTACACCTTGTGATGGTTTTTTAGCTCCTGCGGCTACAAATATTTACTTTTTTTTTCAATTTTATTTTTCTTATGTAATCCCGAATAGTGCTTATGTAACCTGTTGCTTTAAGTTCTAAGCCAACTGATCCAGCTAGGAAGAAAATGTCACATTTTGCCGAACCAACAATATAAAATTAATAATACGCTGAAATTTAACTGACTGTACTGAAAAAAAAATGTACTACGCCAGTCTGGCAGGTAGCTTTAAAAGTTGACGCATTTAATAGGCATTCTAAAATGGTACAACACTTGCTACATTATTTCTTAGATTACGGAAAAAAATTTGTTTCTTCAAGAAACCCAGTTTCGAGAAATTTCTTTTCACCTACTAAAATGATTCTAGTGTACCAAAAGCTTGCCTTAAGAGCATAACTTTAACATTCTAGCTTGAGTGAGACGGAGAGTCATTCTATGAAATGTGAGTGAGACAGATAGTGACGCTTTCAAGTTATAGATGCTAACTTTTTGTTAAATTTAGGACAAATTTTCCTTAATTTTAAAATTAAACACCAATTATTTGGATGCTAAGATTTATTATTTACAAAAGATGTTCAAACTGCCTTCCTTCAGCTTCAATACAAGCTCGACATCTTCTTAAAAAAGATCGGGTTATCAGACAGGCAATTCTTCCGTTGTTGACAAATTCAACTGCTTCCGTAATTTTTTGCCGAGGCTCGGCTAAATTCTCAATTGACTTCTTATAAACTTTCTCTTTTACTGCTCCCCATTAACCCTAATCCGCACACACGGTGACTCCGAGTCACCGTTTCAGTTTTAACAGTAATTTTTACGAATTTTTTAAAAGGTAGCGGCTTCTCATTCGTTGACTTTCTTTTCCTTAGGAAATACAATTTAGAAATGAAAAAAATATTTAACAAAATATTATTATGTAAGGTCATATATTTTTTTCCTTTTTAAAACATAAAATATTTCCAGGTAAAAGTAAAATAGCTAATATCATAGCCCGACATCAAAGAGATGTTTTTACCTTATCCCTCTTAAATTACCTTGCCTGAAATTCATCTGTTTGGCGATAGTGATGTATAGGCGTCTGTAAGAAAATTTGAAAACAGCGCATGAGCGAAACTCTTCCATGCTACTTTAAAAATATAGCTGTGTACCCTGAAGGATTCATCCATTACACAAGGAAAAACTAAGACAAGGCATAGGCGAACCACTCCTCTGACCCAACACTGTCGCAGACATAATTAAACATTGTCGGAACACCACAAACAATGCTTTTGTGTGTTAGCGGAACACCACACTAACGAACAGAGTACAAGGAGAACACCATCCGCGCACCCTCATAAACTTCAAGGCAAAACTGTGCTGCGTGTCAGTCGAATTATTAGCTCGCCTATGCATTATTATTTAACAACAATTTATTGCATTTAATATGGATCTTTTATCAATCACAGGTACACAGGATTTATTTAATCTAAATCTACACATGCAAAAACTCAGGAGAAGAACACTCAGTGAATATACTCACATTCTTCCTAATATTTCTGTACTACACAAATTAAACGATATGTTCACTAGAAGGTGAACAATAAAACTGATCCTGAGCGTAAAGGAATCAGTTTATGATAACCAGTCCGTTTTTGTTTTGTGTCATAAAACACAATTCCGGGTAAAAGGGAAAATTACTGAAAGGAAAGGTTAAATACTGTTTCGTGTGACTTTATTTTTTTATTTAAACCTAAATTAATTTACGTCTTACAATTATAAGCAAAATTGTTGTGATTCCAAAATCACAACCATTTCATTTACATTTACTTACCTCCTGAGGATTTCTAAAAATCCATGAGCATTCAAATTGTGGTCTCAAAATACCACACTGTGCACGCTCCATAAATTTCCCTGCACAAACACTTAAAATTACAGCAACATGCATAAATACTTACCTTCATAAATTTTCCTAATGCATAAATATTCTTATTACTTATTCTCGTAAAATACTTAACTTCGCATAAATAGCCCACTTATATAAAATACTTACTCGACATTTTTGACATTTTTTTGTAAACATAATTCACGGAGTTAATGTACTCCACATTGCATATCGCTCAAAAATATCAAGAGCAAGATCAAATTACTGCAAGACCCAAGCCAACAAATATCGTCTTATCTTTTCATTTTTTTGCTTATTTTCGTTCTATTTTTTACTGCTTTTCGTCTTATTGGTCAGTTGAATGCACCAATGACGAAAATTCTTCATACTTTTTGCTGACGCAAGGGCGTTAGTTATTTTTCGTGATAAAAATATACGACAATCAAAAGAAAGTGGAAGTTCAGGATCGGTATTCAAAGCGAAAGCACGGCGGGTTTCAAAGTCGAGAAGTTTTGTTTGTAATTGAATTGTATAATTAACAGATATTGTTTGAAAGAGTACATGTATCCGTGCAAGTAAATAAAAGTGTAATCGTTTAATTTCCTCTAATAAAATAAAATCCTGTGTAACAAATATTCATAATCAAAAGTGTTTTTTTGTACTGAAAAGATCCTGAGCCTTCCCCCTGTGCCGCTCTTCTCTCCCAAGAAAGCACGGCGGCAAACGGGGTTATAACAACTGGTGGCAGCGGTGCCGATCCCTCATAAAGTGAAAATTAATCGCCTGAATTAAAGTGAAAAGTTATAGTTCTTTGCAATTAATCGATATTTAAATAAATTTGAAAAGAGCGCCTCGCAAATACAAAACAAAGAGAATTGATTTCGCGAAAATAACCAATAAAATGGTTTTATTATTTAAAAAAAATTCCCTGCTTTACCAACAATCAATACAATATCCATAGGATATTAAATGGAATCAGCTGAATAGAGCTGAGTAACTTGTGACTTATCTTTTAAGATATCACACCATAATTATAAAACCCGGCAAATGATTCCTATTAATCATATAAAACCAAGGATTCACGTTTGCACTTGCGAATCAAGTGAACGGTTTTTGTTGAAAAGACTACCATTATCACTACAAAAGTGTTAAAATAAAAAATTGCGAATGCTTTAATTAAAAGACGATGAACCCAAGTGTATATTAAATGGGTGTATTTGCGAAGCGCACAAGCCATAAAAAAACAGTTCTCCTAGCGCACAAGCAGGAGTTTGCGAAGCGCACACCTATTGTTAAGGGATTACGTATTGTTTTGGAAACGCGCGGCTATGGTTAAGGTCAACGTATTGTTATAGCACGTATCTTTACCTGATCTATGAATTTTGCCTGATCTATGTAAGTTAAGTTAAGTTTTTAAACCACTAATATCAATAGGAGGAGTACGCTCTGTGCCAAGCACAAAGCCACACACAAGCAGGCAGGCGCACACACACACACACACAGAGGCAGGCTGGCAGGGGCACACACACGCGCGCGGAGCGAAGCGGAGCGCGCGTGTGTGTGCCCCTGCCAGCCTGCCTCTGTGTGTGTGTGTGTGTGCCCCTGCCTGCGTGTGTGTGTGTGTATACCTGCCTGGGTGTGGATTTCTTTGCGCTTGGGGGTATATTACTTAGGGCAGGTAAAGACATGTGCTAGAACAATGCGTAATCCCTTAACAATAGGTGTGCGCTTCGCAAACTATTTTTGACTAGATTAATTTTGGGTTGTGCGCTTCGCACATATACCCTATTAAATATGTCAAAAGAGTTCAAAAAATAAGAAGAATACGACACAGCAAATAAATCCATTGAGATATGAGATTAATTGATTCGGCGTTTATCAAATCTTAATTAATTGAAAATGATGTGCAAATGGTCGTATATATATATATAACATTTTTCATATGAAATATGAGTGTTTAATATAATATGAACATTGTGGCCTAAATTTAGTCAAAAATCAAAATAAAACGTAACAAAACCAATAAATAATTTCGTCAAACAAAAAGAACCTAACTTGAAATTTTTTTAATAAAAAAAAAAAAATAAAAACGATAATAATAGAAACAAAAATATAAAAAAAAAAAAAAAAAAAAAAATAAAATAAAGAAACGCATACAAACTGGGCTTACTAACTACCTAAAAGTAAACAGTGAGAAAAATAAGCACATATAAAAATAATATTATAAAAAAATCAAAGGTCGGTGGACGGACGGTCCCGACCCATCACTGGTGTGATCCCGAAAGAGACGGGCTGTCTCTTATAACCAACTATAAGTTAAAGAAAACTATTCAACAGACTTAGACGTCGGTCAGAACATTTGATGCCCAACTTACTACACGGAGAATAGAATCTTTGTATATACCAAGTAAGAATTTTTTTTTTCTCTCGCATAATTACATAATATTACTATTGTAGTAGTCAGGAATATACCTAATAAAAAAAAAAAAAAAAAAAAATCTAATTAGTAAATTGGAATTATTTCTAGTATATATGTACATATAAGAAAAAAAAAAAAAGTGCAAATACTTTAGTGAAATCATTTTACTTTGATCAGTGGTTTGTTTCCGTATCGCGGTTTGCCGACGGGAAGTTTTCATTTTGTCGAATAAATTGTAAAATAATTAGAAATTCTTCAAATATCTTGGTGGAAAATCAAATATTCATGCCTGGATCGGATTTTGTGATTGTGGAGGTCTATGTTGGTTTTGACCACCGTCGATTTAGTGATTCCTAGTGAGTAAATGACACTGAGTCCGTGGTTAATTTCTGTAAGATTTTTCCTCGTTGAATTTAATCGAAAGATTATGGCATGTACATAGATGAGTACCCAAAGGTGTTAATTATACGCAAATTTGACCATTTACACTATACTCGAGTGTTGACAAAAGGGAGATAAAGATTTTTTAATAGCGAATGTTCCCAATAAACACATGAGAAATACCAGACAGTGAGAAATATATTCCCTCTAAAACTAACAGAGAAACTATAAACATATATGGAAGAGATAAGAGCTATCTTTAAATAGTCATTTATTATACAAATATATAAATTTTTTCTAAGTTTGGCGTGTACCGTTATATTTTTTATTATTTAAAAAAAAAAAAAAAGGGGAAGAGAAGAAAGCAAGTGAAATATGACTGTGCAACGCTAAGTTCCGATTGTAAGACACATCACCACGAAACATAGAAATATTGGAACGTTACATCGTCCATATAATGAGCAACGGGATATACTTAACGTACATTAAAAGAGATTTAGTTTATTAAATCAACTTTCCATAAAATATATTTTCATCACGTAAAGCGAAATTAGAGCACATTTAATTGATATGTGAGTAATTCTTATTTAATTGTCTATGCTCTTATAAACAACTTTAAAATATTGAAATATTTTTTTTTTCTCCTTCCTATAAAAAAAAAAAAGAAAAAATATCTTCAATAGATTTAATCATTGTTATTATGGAAATCGTGGATGATTTTGGTTTTTGTTGAGGAGAGCTTCTCTGTGAAAAGAGAAAATGAATTTTTTGTCTCGTTACATTTAAAATCGAACAAAGCTGCTTGATAATTATACTTTTATTGTTTCGTTTCATTCGAATTGCGTGTCTGATACGAAGATCTCACACTTTTGGTACCGAAGGGAGATCACGTCTCCCACACGTTGTGTAATGTCAAAGAATTAATTACATGGTTATATAAAAAAAAAAAAAATTTTTTTATACAGTAACATTAACAGTAGCTAGCAAGCGAAAAGAGAAATCCTTCTTATTAGAATAACTCCTCGAGTAGAGTAAAACCTATAACAAACATAACGGGAAGATATAAGAAATCTATTGCTAAGCGGCGTGGTTTCGCTTTGTCAAGAAGCGTAATTTTTACTCGTCATAAAACACGGGAAAGAGCCGCTCTAATATTCGGTTTTAGTGAGCTTCCTTTTCACGACGAAGATATGCCAGATACCGAAGCACTATCCGTCAGCTTGTCTGACATACACAATTTAGTACCTGAATACGATGGAAATCCCGAGACGTTGAACAAGTTCATCGCTTGTGGCAAAATACTTTTTTCTTCAGCTAAGACTGAAGCAGATAAGAAATTTTTCCTTGAAGTTATAAAAACTAAGCTCCAAGGACCCGCTTTCGATTTAGTACAATATGAAACATATGGTACTTGGAATGATTTGATAACAGTACTTAAAGCTCAATTTAAGAAAGATAAATCTAGAGCCATGGCTCAAAACGAATTGATAAAAGCCAAACAGGGTTATAAAGAGACTGTTAAGGAATTTGGAGATAGGGTAACACAAATGTTGAATACTTTAAATTCCTGTACTTACTCCGAAGTAACAGATGCAGGTGCCAAAACTTATCTGTTAAGCGAAAACACCAAGTTGGCTGTACAAGTATTCGAGGATGGCTTACGAAATTCGAATCTTAAGTTACTTTCTAAAGCGCACAACGAAACAAATTTACAAAAGGCCATTTCATATGCCATGGAGCAAGAGTTGCGCTCTGAAAAAGACACCCCTTCTGCTTCAAGTTTTTTTAAACCAAATACTAGGCCTGTTCCCAACTGTTCTATATGTGGAAAAAGGGGACATACACAAGATACTTGTTATCAAAGGGGTAAATTTCCCAATATAGATAGGCCCACAATTAAAAGGGAAGTTCAACACGTGAGAAAAATGAACTACCCAAACCAACAAGTCCATAATACTAGAAATTGGCATGGACAACAAAACCAAGGCAGGTTCCTACCAAATAACTATATACCACCTGTCTATAGTAACCACAATAATTACAATAAGAAAGACCAGCCGAATACCTCTAAATCAAATGAGGAAATGCATGGAACAATCCCGCAAAGAAATATACCTCAAGGTAATCGTGGAGCTAAATTTACTCAATACGCCGTAAGGCAAAATAATCCACATTTTGGAGAAATGGGAAACGAGGAGATTCGGGCGGAAGTTGTCGGCACCCCCTCTCGAATCAAAGTCAGAGCCGACGTTCACCAATAAACAACATAAATAAAATCACTATTATTGAAGCGTCTTTAGAAGACACTAAAGCTGGTCTTGTAGCAAATGTACAATTCGAGCCATCTAAAGTTGGATTTAAAAGATTTTTAATTGATACTGGAGCTGAAGTTAGCCTAATTAAATCAGATACGAGTCCCGAAAAGATTAAAAAATTAATTTACTTAGAAAATTCTAATGTAGTAACAATAACGGGGAAATCAGTCCCTACATTAGGATCCATTAACGGTGAAATAATACTGTCAAATGAACAATTTCATTTTTCTATTGAACAATCATTTCTGTTGCTAGATCCCTCGTGTATAGACTTAGAATATGATGGTCTGTTAGGTAACGATTTTTTGAAGCGATATCGCTGTATTATCGACTATGATAGAAAATGTCTGGAGTTAAGGTTATATAAACCTGAGATGAGTTTCATTGAAAGTTTTCCGGTAGCACGGGAGGACAATAAATCCTCAAGACCGTTGCTCAATTGTGCAAATTTAGACTCATTTTTAAAGCAGGAAAAAAGGACAGCCTTACCTTCTATGGATAATAAATCTGAAGGAGAAAATGTAGCGAGAGTAGCTCCGGCTACTTGCGATAAAATCGTAATAGCACCTCGGTGTAAGACAATAATAGAAATGCCATGTCGTATTCATGTGGACGAAGAAATCGTTATAAAAAATAAGGAGATATTGCCAGGAATATTTCTCGCAGCAACGGTAACTAAACCCCGTAATAATAAATTACAAATATTACTTTTAAATAGCAACGAAACAGAAAGCATTGTAGATACTCGTGAAATCACTGTGGACTATGAAAAACTTAATAGGTATAATATTTTGAACTATCGTCGCGATGAAGACCCCGTAAATCGTCGACTGGAAAAACTGAAATCATTTTTAAAGCTCGATCATTGTAATATCGAGGAAAAAACCTCAATAATCAATATTTGTAGAGAATACAAAGACATCTTTTTCTTGGAGGGCGATGTATTGACATGTACCGATGCCGGATCTCATAGAATCCAAACTCAACTGGATAAAGCCCCAGTGTATATAAAGCCATACCGGTTGCCGGAGTCCCAGAAAGATGAAATCCACCGGCAAGTTAATGAAATGTATGAAGCAGGTATCATACGACATAGCAAGAGTCCGTGGAATTCTCCACTTATCCTCGTACCAAAAAAGGCAGATAGCCAAGGCAACAAACAATGGAGGGTTGTAGTAGACTTTCGTAAGCTCAATGACATTACAGTCGGAGATGCTTACCCACTTCCAAATATAAGTGATATCTTGGACCAGTTAGGAAAATCAAAATATTTTAGCACTCTCGATTTGGCGAAGGGATTTCATCAGATCTTGGTAGATGAACGTGACCGAGAGAAGACTGCTTTTAGTACTCCTTTTGGTCACTACGAGTATAATAGAATGCCATTTGGTCTGAGAAATGCCCCGGCAACATTCCAGAGGCTAATGAACAATGTCCTCATGGGTGTGCAAGGAATAGAATGTTTTGTGTACGTGGATGACATTGTTATATACGGGTATGATCTGAAGGATCATAATAAGAAACTGGTACATGTTTTGGACAGACTGAGAGGAAATAACCTTAAACTTCAGCCTGATAAGTGCCATTTCATTGAGAGAGAACTTACATATTTGGGCCATATAATTTCAGAACACGGTCTGAAGCCAGATCCCAACAAAATAAGCGTAGTCAAAACATACCCTAGACCAAAAAAAGAAAAGGATGTAAAATCTTTCCTAGGATTCATAGGCTATTATAGACGATTTATACCAGACTTTTCCAAAATCTCCAGACCTTTAACGAAGCTACTCAAGAAAAATGAGACCTTTAAATGGGATGCCTTCTGTGAAGAGGCATTTGTGTTATTGAAAGACAAACTTATCCATGCACCTGTATTGGCCTACCCAGATTTTGAACAACAATTTCTGGTAACAACCGACGCAAGTGACGTAGCGTTAGGAGCTGTGCTTTCACAAGGTAAACTGGGAAATGATCGCCCTATTTGTTATGCCAGTCGCACGCTTAATCCAGCGGAAACGAGATATTCAACGACGGAGAAGGAATTACTGGCAATAGTTTACGCAGTAAAGCAATTCCGACCATATATATATGGAAAAAAATTTGTCATTCTAACAGATCACAAGCCCCTACAGTGGCTCATAAACTTGAAGGAACCATCCTCCCGACTAATGAGGTGGCGAATTTTATTGGAGGAATATGACTACGAAATAAAGTATAAACCTGGTAAATATAATGCTAATGCGGATGCATTAAGTCGAATAAAGACCAATGAGTCTGAAAATGACGATAAAATTATACGGGTTCTGACCCGAAATCAAACAAAAAAACGGCTTGAAGTAAACTCCCCGAAAGAAAAGGATGACCTAAAAAAATTTAGTACAAATAGCGATACAACAAAAACAAATTCTATAGAATTAACTGAGAACTTGGAATCCCTTATAACACGAAAAGTGGAATATAAATATTTTCTGTTACCTTTATTCAATACAACCGAAGGACTTGAACTAAAAGAGCTCTTCCCTGATATCAATAATATTAAGATAGGTGAACACAAATCATTTAAACTGAATAATGAATTCTTCTATATAACCAGAATACCTATCCCCATAAGAACGGAACAGGATAAGGAATATATGAAAAAATCCTTAAAACAATTCTTGAAGTCATGTGAAAGAAATCAAATTGCAGAGTTTCACATCTCAATACCTGTGTATAGTAATGACATACTATTGGACTTTAAGAAAATTCTGAACGAATTAAAAGTGCATACGAAAATAAAAATATTCCTTTATCGAAATACAAAGATTCACGTAAATAGTTCTGAAGATATTCAGCAAATACTGAAGGAATATCATACCTCTCCAATAGGTGGACATCAAGGCTTTACTAGAACACTCAAGCGTGTTAGAATGAAATACTATTGGCCAAGTATGCTCAGGGATATAAAGAATTATATTCAAAGCTGCGAATCATGCCAAAAGAATAAGTTAAACAAACTTAACAGCATACCCATGAAAATAACCACAACCAGTTCGCAACCTTTTGAAAGAGTAGCTTTGGACATTGTAGGTCCGCTTCCTGTGAGTTATAAAGGAAATAAATACATCCTCACCTTTCAGGATGATTTAACTAAATTCTCAGATGCAGTTCCTATAAGTAACGCGGAGGCACACACTGTCGCAGAAGAATTTTTCAAAAATATCGTATCAAGACATGGTATTCCCGAATCATTGCTTACAGATCAGGGTAGCAATTTTGTCAGTAAGATGTTTTCAGAAGTGTGCAAGTTGTTAAAAATAAAGAAGATACGGACTACTCCATACCATCCACAGACGAATGGGGCTCTGGAGAGAAGTCACCGCACTTTAGCGGAATACTTACGACACTACGTTAATAATGACTCTCAGACTTGGGATGAATGGATCCCGTATGCAATGTTCGTGTACAATACTACTCCTCATAGCAGTACGAACTATTGCCCTTACGAACTTCTTTATGGTTACCCACCAAAAATACCTGTTACTCTAAAGCAATCACCCCAAACAACTTACAATTACGAAAATTATGCGAACGAGCTTAAAGTCCGACTACAGCATGGATATCGATTAGCGAGAGAAAATATCGTAAAATACAAAGAAAAATCCAAGATATATTACGACGAGAACAAACGGAAGAAATCATTTAACGTGGGAGAAAAGGTATTACTAAAGAAACACGTGCGACAGAATAAATTTTCAGCCCTATGGGAAGGACCCTATGAGGTAATTAAACTAATTTCCGAAGAAACAACTAAGATAAAGATCGGAAATAAAATGAAAATTGTCCACAACAACAACTTAAAACCATTTGTAGAATGCATATAATATCATTATCTTCTGACTAAATTTATATATCAGCAATCTACCAATAACTAGCCCACGTAATAATTAGCCAAAATAAATCGAAAATTAACGTAATTTCAGCTCAGTAAGTCGCTGAAAGTTATTCGTCCAGTGTAAGGTTGTCTGACACTTTCTTAATAATTAAGCCTATTGCTTAGAAGACTATTTAATCGTAATAAATTGTGTAGATGTAACTAACCGTCCATTATTTGAATACTGACTTATTTATTATAATGCTTATGCTTGGGTTCTTTCTGATCGCTGGTACGCTCCAAACTATTGCTCTCCACATCAAACTTAACTCTAAAATTTTTCCAGATATGATTTGGACGTTAATCATCCTCGCAACTATAACCGCAGTTCGATCTAACGGAATCAAGATTACTCCGATAAACAATGCGGGGATATATTTTGAAAATCTAGGAAACATAGAATTCTATTCTAACGAATGGAAAATTGTAATATATTATGACCTATTGGGAATAAACTTGGGCGTAACCTATTTAAAGAAACACACAATGGAAATTAATGACTTGTGCGATGTGTTAAGGAACGAACCAGCGTTTTCACAGGTCTGTAATCACACGGTGTTGGAAATGAATCACCTGATACATGACATTGAGCAAAACATTATCCTGTTAGATCCAAAACTGAGGATAAAGCGATCGTTATTAGGTATAGTGGGAACAATAGGCAAACCTCTTTTTGGCATCCTAAATGAAGAAGATGCTACCTATTATGATAGGGAAATCGAAAAATTAAAAAATAACGAAGAATATTTGAAGTCTTTGATAAAAAACCAAACTTTGATATTGGAAACCACCGCCAATATCTTTAATAAATCGATAAACGATATACAAATGCAATTTGTAACTCTAAACAACAAATATAGAACACTTAGAGGTTTTATGGATGAACTTCACAACGTAACATATGCTAATAGAATTGTCGCTGAACTTGAATCGCTTACTGCCCTTAACACTCTTTTGATATTAAGATACCAAGGAGTAGTTAGTACAATTATTGACCTCGTAACGGATGTCAGACACGGAAAACCACATCCCTCAGTTATCTCTCCCAGTCAATTGGAAACACTCCTCATCACAATACGGAAAGAAATCTCCAGTGAACTTAGACTACCTAGTACACTAAGGGAAACGAATCTGTTATCTATATATCGCTTGGGAAAAATGAGTACCATTGCTTATAATGGCAAAATTATATACGAAGTTAGAATTCCGCTTCCTTATAAGGAAGACTACCAATTATTCAAAACTCACTCACTACCTACAATCTATAAAGAAGATTTCACTTTCATCCAACCTAGTACTGAATACCTAGTGGTCGATTATAATCGTGAACACTATTATAATATGGATGCACACGAACTAGGAAGTTGTGCAACTGATAGTGAAGCACAGTTCCTTTGTCGACTAATCCACCCTATTTTTAATGGAAATAAAGATAATTCAGTATGTGAGGTCAATCTACTCAAACGAGAATATTCTAGGTTACAATCATGTGATTTCCGAACCTCTAACCAAACAACCTTCTGGGTACAATTGTCTCAAGCAAATAAATGGTTATTCGCAACCAGAATAAATACTTCAGTAGACGTGATATGTAAACAACATATTACTCCCCATACTTTGGTTGGAACCGGAATCATTGAAATAAGTAATAACTGCTACTTGAGAACAGAATACTTAACCATCAAAGCATACAACATGAACGTAACTGAATTGAAAAATTATTTTGTACCTTCATTAAACATAACCCAAATTTTTAACCGAACTATTAAATTTAAGCCGAAATCTGATAGTGTTGGATTAATCAAATATTCTAGTTCTAACGAGCTTAAGGAACTATCCGAGCAAATAAACACCTTAAAGGAACAAGAAGAAATAAGTCTGGAACCAATAGATCCACACACAGTACACCATTACACGCTTGGTTACTTATCATTACTGATAATATTAGTAATAATAGTATACATTATTTACCCGAAATGTAGTGTTTGCCAGAGAAAAAACAGATCAGGAACGAAAAATGAGAATAGTAACTCGGAAAATCCGTACCAGGAACCCCAAATTCAGTTAACTCGAGCGTAACATATATATATAAATATATCTAGATTTTTCATGTTCTGGAAATATTAAATCACAATCCGGTTGAATGGACATCATTTTATCCTCTAGATCGCAACTCGGTCTCCAAATTTTCCCCTTTTTGTTGTTAGTGTTATTCTTGCAATAAATCAATTAATCGAATAAATAACGATCCCCATTCTTAATAACTAATTAACTTTCATTGGTAGTTCGCTCGGAAACGAACCAACACACTGTACGAAAACGAATATAAATGAAAATAATTTGCACCTTTTTGGTATTTCTTGGTTATAATTAATAAAACTATAAGAGTAAGATTATCAAAATGTTTAGCGCGTAAGGTTATTAAAACTTATGCTTTCAATAATTTTAGCAAAAATTAACAAAAACTGTATATCTTTAATAGCGTTTAATGCGTAAAATTATCAAAATAGATATGTTCAATCTTAATAAAACTACATTACTTTAGAAATTTAATATAATTAAAAAAAAAAAAAAAAAAAAACCTTACCATTAATCATTAAATATCATTTATATACTTACCTTTTTATAACTAGTTATTATACTTGAGTTTACCTATATGATTAGAGCGTTTAAATACTATATTACGTTTCTTACTTTTGTCTAAATATTTGTACAACATATTTTTTATATGTAATTTAGTCTGTAGAAAACCACATATTTTAAATTTTGACTAATTATACTTTAATTTTATTCGATTTAGATTTAATAAAACTCAAAAGGTCTATTATACGAAAATAGTTAACACCTAATACCTAGTAATACTTGTGTTAAAGAATTCAAAAAAATAATGTGTTAAAGAATTCAAAAAATAATAAGAGCAAACACAACAAGACTATCTCGACGGAACCACTATAACCACGTACATAAACTCTACTTTTATCCATACATATCAGCAAAATTTGAAATTTGTTGGAAACTTGGGCTTTAATTATACAGAAAATTCCTCACCCTCCAGGCTATGAATTTTCTTTATTTTAGGGGGAAGGGATGTTGTGATTCCAAAATCACAACCATTTCATTTACATTTACTTACCTCCTGAGGATTTCTAAAAATCCATGAGCATTCAAATTGTGGTCTCAAAATACCACACTGTGCACGCTCCATAAATTTCCCTGCACAAACACTTAAAATTACAGCAACATGCATAAATACTTACCTTCATAAATTTTCCTAATGCATAAATATTCTTATTACTTATTCTCGTAAAATACTTAACTTCGCATAAATAGCCCACTTATATAAAATACTTACTCGACATTTTTGACATTTTTTTGTAAACATAATTCACGGAGTTAATGTACTCCACATTGCATATCGCTCAAAAATATCAAGAGCAAGATCAAATTACTGCAAGACCCAAGCCAACAAATATCGTCTTATCTTTTCATTTTTTTGCTTATTTTCGTTCTATTTTTTACTGCTTTTCGTCTTATTGGTCAGTTGAATGCACCAATGACGAAAATTCTTCATACTTTTTGCTGACGCAAGGGCGTTAGTTATTTTTCGTGATAAAAATATACGACAATCAAAAGAAAGTGGAAGTTCAGGATCGGTATTCAAAGCGAAAGCACGGCGGGTTTCAAAGTCGAGAAGTTTTGTTTGTAATTGAATTGTATAATTAACAGATATTGTTTGAAAGAGTACATGTATCCGTGCAAGTAAATAAAAGTGTAATCGTTTAATTTCCTCTAATAAAATAAAATCCTGTGTAACAAATATTCATAATCAAAAGTGTTTTTTTGTACTGAAAAGATCCTGAGCCTTCCCCCTGTGCCGCTCTTCTCTCCCAAGAAAGCACGGCGGCAAACGGGGTTATAACAAAATATACCGCTATTCTTCGTTTCATACCTAATCCACACAGGCGGTGACTCATAGTCACCTTTCTGGAATGACATGTAAACAACACGAAATATTTCTCAGAAGCCGTTAATTTGCTATCGCTTTGCTTTAATTTCAAATGTACTGGTTAGGAACGTACTAATTTCACAATTCAGTTGACGGTTTTTTGTAATTCAAGGAAATTGTATGGATTTGTAGTGGATGACGTCATATTTTATAGAATAACAACGCAGGTACCTATCAACTTTTTTTTATAATACTCTGGTCAAACCGAAATTTTTCTCTCTGAAGAGTGGACTTGATGGTGTTCCGTATAGTCCTATATATTTGTTTCAGTTCTGGACATTGATGTAATTGAGAAACGCGAAAATTTGACTGCTTAATTCCTATAGCTTCGTTGAACTTACCATTGAACCAAACGCGATTTTGCTGTTGCTTAGTTCTGCTGTATGAATACCGAATGTATTCACGATACAGACTTATCAAACATTCTCCCTGACCCAGAGGTACTGATTGAAACTTTCCCAATCAGCATTTTTGTAGTGCCAGAGAAGCGTACTTGTAGGTGGAGTAGTAAGGTGGAACAGGTTGGAGGTGGTTAATTGAGCCGTGCTTAAAAAGTGGGAGAATTATTAAAAGGGGAAACGACAGAGGCTGAATATTAGAAAGATGTCTGAGCTACGGTATGTTGTGGACATTGAAATTGCCAGATCATATGATTTCAGAAGAGGGAGAGACAGAAATTAGATGGTCAATATTGTTAGAAATATGGCCAAAAACGTATACCGTATCGTCATCTGACATATTTGAACTGCGATAAGGGAAACAGAAGTAAATGATGTACCTGTAGATCTCAAACTGTATCCAAAACTAATTAAACTCTTGATTGGCGGAAGATTGTAAAGTCAACATCATTGCGTATATATAAGCGATCCCTATATGTTGGGAAAAAAGAAACATCAAACTGTAACCAGGGACGTGATGCTGACTAACACCAGCATCAGAAATTATCTTGGTTTCGCTTAGCGATTTAAGTTAGGAGTACACCGGAAAACGATTTGCGACTAATCCGCGAATATTGCAGAAATCTAAAATAAAACTCTGCATACTCAAAGAAAAACAAAAACAATAAAAAGGAGTGACACATAACAACTAAAATATATGGGCAGCAGCTAAGTTTTTGTTCTAGCATTCTGTCATTTTGGCGCAAGAATTTTTTCCTTGAAGTTGTTTTACCATCTGGGGAGAAGAAGATAATTTATATTTATTTCAGTTATGTACTTTTATTCCATAGCAGAAGTCATGTTTGGCAATGAAAAACCCAAAACCAACTGAAATGTGGAAAGAAATCAAGAAATTTTATGAAAAAAGCTAGCAATATGAAATACATATATACCTGTAAGTCGCACTGTACAGTATATATATTATCATTTTACATAACACCATTCCACTGTCTGACTGACTCTTAAATTTCATAAAACCAAATTAAAATCAAAAAGAAAAAATAAATACAGAAACATCGTTCATTTGTTTTCTGTCGGGTCAAATTCTGTTCAATTACACGTAGACTTGTATACTCCTGGATTGACAGATAACTGAGGGATACAGTCGAATCCAATTGTCTGGCTCAGTGCTTCCGCAGTGGTTAAACTCGGTTCTGGTTTTTTTTGTTTTTTTGACATACAAAGTCTTCAAAGAAAATGTTTTCCAAGATTAAACCCGGCGAGCATCCAAAAGTTATCTTTAAGACAGCAGATATTAATTCTCGACTTTGTACTTTTTTCACTCATGGTTATATCCTAGATGTATCTGATGCGAGATAAAATATATTGATTTCCTCTTTTGTGGTTTGGTGTCTTTTGAATTGGAAGGTATTTTATTTTCTGTTGTTATTAGCACATTCGCCATGAATTATAAGCAGATTTTGGATGAAATTAGGCGTAGCATTGATTGTTAGAAATGTACGTGCTTAAAATGTAGAAAAGTTCAATATACAATCACAATATGCTAAAATTCCTTAATAATTTATATGTATGTATTGGGATATTTGCTATAAACGATCGATAATTATACAACCTAATATTTATTATACTTAATTATATTTGCTAACAAAACTGCCGACGACGTTAGACGATTCTTAGCATTTTGAAATTACTATCGCCCATTTGTACCTAATTTCGCAGAAATCGCGCTACCTCTAAATAAGCTACTAAAGAAAAACTCCCAATTTGAATGGAATGAAAATCCACAGAAGGCATTCGAAACACTAAAATGAATACTAATGTCACCAATAATATTACAGTACCCAGATTTTAGCAATCAATTAATAATTTCAACTGATGTCTCGAATTCAGCATGTGGTGTCATATTAACGCAAAATATTAACGGAAAAGAGCTCCCCATCGCATATGCCAGTAAAGCTTTTACATAAGGAGAAAGTAATAAATCAACTATTGAGAACGAGATAACAGCCATCCATTGGGCTATAACGCATTTTAAACCATACGTATATGGAAGAAGATTTACAGTAAAAACGGATCGCAGGCCTTTGGCATACTTATTCGGAATGAAAAACCCAACATCTAAATAAAAGAGAATGAGACTAGATCTCGAAGAATTATATTTAGAAATTCAATACGTTATACGTTAAAGGGAAAGAGAATGTTGGCCCTAATGCATTATCAAGAATTAAACTTGACATAAATGATTTAAAGGACATCAATATATTAAAAGTACAAACTCGATCAATGCACAAACAAAATAACCAATCAATTAAGAAAATGCTCAACAGAAGAAAATAGTGAACAACAACTGCAGCCTGGTCAACTGCATGTCATAGAAGCACTATCGCCAGAAGTAGTTGTCCTATGCGGATTCTGGCCCACTTTTTGAGCCTCCAGGACTTCGCCACAGATGGGGCCACCGTCGCTAGGTGGTGTAAATCCATACTAAATGTGGGTTTGTGCCTTGGATGTACTGGTTTATGTCTTGGATGTTGGGGATACGAGATCAATTTGGGGGATACGAGACCACTTTAAGTACTCTCCAGCATAGGAAAATAGCATACGATATCGATTTTGTTTCTGGAGTTCGCTTATTTTTCAAGTCAGACTCGTAGCCTTGCTCATGGAAATGGTTGCTAAGTGGTGTAGGGTGGGAGGGGTGGGGGTGGGTGGCGAAACTCTCATCAGAAATCCTCTACGGGCTCGCCATTTCTTGCGTAAGGTTACCTAGCGGCATTAGACGGAAGTACTAGCATGCCTTGGTTTTGCTGTTTTCTTTTATTAGCGGGGAAGCAATAGATATCAGCATGACGTCATCTTGGTTTTGTTGTTTTCAAGTGCTGTTGTAGATATCAGCATCATTCGAATTTCACAACATGATATCACCTTGGTTTGATGTTTTCTTAGCAAATTATTATTATTATTGAGTCCTGGGGGTGCGTGTATTGAAAAGTCACAGTTGCTCTTTCCAGTGAAAGCACCGTTTCTTGAGCAAGGTCCCCTAGCGGCATTAGGCGGTACTACATTTGTTGTTCATCTCGGGCTTGGGGATATGATATTACTTTCAGCACTCTCCAGCATAGGGAAATAGCATAGGATTCTGATTTTGTTTCTGGAGTTCGCTTATTTTTCATCTCGAGTTTTGGGGATACGAGATCACTTAGGGGATACGAGATCACTTTCAGCACTCTCCAGCATAGGGAAATAGCATAGGATTTCGATTTTATTTCTGGAGTTCACTTATTTGTCATATCGGAGATCGTAGCTGTAAATATTATAAACAAGAGTGATCATGCTATGATATTCAATATCTAAAAATTGATCACGGTTGCCTGGGATGTTAAGAAATATGAAGTAATATAAATTAAATTTTCTGTGTGTGTGTGTGTGTGCGCGCGCGTGTGTGTGTGTGTGTGTGTGTGTGTGTGTGTGTGTGTTGAAAAGTTGCTATGGGTTTAGAGATATTAGCGATCTTACCTTTTCGGGTATAATTAATAGTAGTAGTAATAATTCAAGTTAACCCTATTATATTTTTTTTGTTCATGCCAATAGTATTAGTACTAGGGGGGTAAAATTTTCATTTTCATCAGAAATTCTCTACGGGCTATGGTTCGAGATATAAGCCTCCTCAGGGGTAATTAATATTAGTAGCTGAAAAACGGAAAAACAACAACAACTATAACCTAAGTTGTGGATTAAAGATTTGACTATATTTATCTGTAGGTGTCTTTTATAAACAAGACTGCACCATGTAATCATATATCTAAAAATATATCAGGCGAAGCTGGTCGGGGCGAATGTAGGTAGATATGTTCACTTAGATAAGTAATGGAAATTTGTAAATGCTTCTAATTTGATGTCTTGCATAAACAAATTCGCATAGACCAGTAAGGTAAACAAATTCGCAGTCGAATAATGTAAACAAATTCACACAGCAGACGAGTAAAGTATACAAATTGAGCGATTTATGAAAGATTCCTAATTTCTTTAGCAGAAAACAATAACAATAACTGATATTAATCTGTAGGATGTGATGTCTTTTGCTGAAAAAAAAAACAACAACAACTATAACGTAAGTTGTGGATTAAAAATCTTTTATAAACAAGAGTGATCATACTCGGCTGCTTGGGATGGTAAAACTCATGAAATCAATAGAAGTAATGGAAATTTAAGCATTAGAAAAGGTTGCTAGGTGGCTGGTAATTTGTTATCTTGCGTAAACAAATATAGCCGAGTAAAGCAGACAAATTCAGCGATTAATGTTTTTTTTTTGTATCTAGGAGTTTGTATTGAAAAGTCTTTATGACGAATTGTTTTTTATTTTCAATAAAATTTCTCAATACGTCACACTGTTATGAGATTTGATTGATCCCCGATATCATAGTTCACATGAAGCTGATAAGAATATGTTAATTTTATCTTCATACTATTGGGGTGATCACATTATTTTCTTACCATTAGGTTGAGAGTGGGTTTAATTAAATATTTTGATGGAAAAGGTGGTGTTATGATATCAATGTAGTATGATATCTTGTCTTAGATGAGTATTGGAAGTTGTTTGGGAGCTGTGAGTAAAGAATAAAAACCTTATTAGCAAGGTCGCTTCATATTTATCCCCCTAAATTATCATCCAAATGGTGTTGTATAAAGGAGCAAAAAATTGATAATAGTGAAGATCGTGGTGGAGGTTGAGAGGGGGTGCTGTAAGTTGTGGATTAAATTGAAAGTTCTCATGGATCTCAAGGTTTAAACTTTTTAGCCTCCAGCAGGAATGTCTTCTTTTAGTTGACTCGGTGGCTAGATAAGAACGTGTTAATTTCATGTTCATAATATGATCTTGTGGTAAGCATATGAAGGTAGCAGAGTTTTTTTATATAAATCAAGCAGTTACGCTGTTATGAGATTTGTTTGACTCCTATATCTAAGAAAATATTCCACATGAAGCTGATATAGTTACTATTATCTGCCCTAATATTGGGAAACTGATGATGCAGTTTTACTCACTTAATTAGTAGCTATCTTTCATAGAGGAAGGGGTATACTTTGTTGCGCCTCGCCTGATGCCTGAGCCTGGAAGTGATTATATAAGTTAGGATATATCTATGTGTGCATGTATACTTACCTGATTTGTGTCCGTTTTGTCCAGCGTGTCGTCCGCATTCTCAACTGGAATGATGCTGCAAAAGAATTTCTTTTATACATTTCAGAAATAGAATATCGATGACACTTACCTAAATTCCACTTGGAGAGATCTAAGCGATTGGTTTCAACTATGTGAAAGACCGGCTAGGTTGATTCGGGATTTCGTAATCATGAATGTTAACTAATCAGCCTGGAAAACAATTAGCATACATATAAGATTCGTACGTGATGGATTAACATAAACACAACATACGACATAGAAAACAGAAATTATGCACACATATACATATGTCATGCCTTAATATAAACGTAACACAACATACAACACACAGCATACCTACATAACTATGTTCAGGATGAGCTGCAGTCACTGGAATTGTCCTTTATTCCTGGGTATCATACTGGATGCGATAAGCTGTAATTAGATAAGATTAAGTTTAGTTAGATTTAGAATAATGAATTTAGTAGTTTATTTATTAGATTTAGGTTTTGAATTTTTACTAATAATATAATACTTATGAAATCACATACCTATTTAATGGCAAGATGATGTGAAGCAAATAAGGCTGCACACGAAATCTGCGGAAAAGATTGAAAATATTATAGTCAGGCAGTATTTATCTATTCTGCACGTTATAATTGTTGAGAAAATCAATTTTAAACTTACCCGGTCTAGATTCTCCTCCAGATTATCTCAAAATTATGTTTCTAACCTCGCACAATAAAAACTTCGTTTTACGTGCGAAATTTTATAACCCGGATACTAAAAATACACGGATAGAGCTGGTCCCAGCCCAAAGCAAACATTGGTACAGAATTTAGAAAGAAATTTACTTCAAAGAAGAAATTTCACGAAAATTAAAATATTGGGAAAGGTGCTGTCAAACAAAAACTTTAATCGCTAATTTTCCTATGAAAACGAATTTTAGTAGAATATTCAAATATAGCAGATTAAAGCTTATGTCCTCAGAATTATTTTCACACAAAAAAATATAATATTATTAAAAAATTTTAAACCGATTCCAAACGGTCAGTACCGATTACGAGGTATTTTGGAAAATATTGGAAAACTTCCAAAATAGGGGGCGATTCTCAATAAAGCCGAAAACTTTGGTAGGTGAAGGGATCAGTTTTTAATAAAGATTCGGAGCAATAACTAGTGTGCAGTTTAAGTGGAGAAAATTATTAAAAAAAAGAATTAATTAGTTAAAGTTGGAAAACAATTATTTAAAGTCGAAAAAAAATTCAAATTCGAGCGAGGTGTTAAGGAAATATTAAAAAGAAAGAGGAGGAAAATCTCGGCGGACTGAGAACAAAAAAATGGGAAGCAGATTAAACGGAATATAAGAGAAGATAAGTACTGCCGTGTGCCATTTTGATATTTACATAGTGCATAATTAATATTTATCTAATATTTTTTTTTTGTGTTGAATTTATTAAATGAGTGCTGCCTTGTATGCTAAGTAACATTTCATTTTCATTATTATTATCGAAGGAATAATGCAAGTTACGAGTGCTTTTAATTAGAAGTCAGAGATATATGCCAAAGTTAAATTGATACCTTTAAGCCGAAATAAATATTATAACGTAAACTTTAGAGCGGCTTTAATTTTATTTCTTTTTCCGCAACAAACTTATATAGAGTTCGTGGACTCAAACAAACCACGTGGCGCCCTTTACAGGTGATATATCCATTTAATTTACCACCCAACCCTTTCTCCATAGCTAGTCGGCAGACCACTCTTATGCTCTGGAAACGGAGCATAACAACTTTGTGGTGGGGGGTAGGCACCGTCAGCGGGGGGTGAGTTCCAGTATACCATAATGCATATCATATGTAAGGCCTTGGCGAGTACTATCAAGCTGTGTACTTCTTTTTCTGATAGAATATACTTCGCTCATACAAAAATTTCAAATTACATGTCTGTACATACATATGTATTAATTCATCCCCACCCCATAATTCACCCAAATATCAACCGATTTCAAAAATTCCTTTTGCTTTTGATTATTACTTCCTGATTTTTTTCTGATTTTTTTAGCTCAACTCCCACCCACTCCCAGTTACGTTGCAAAAATTTTTTGTCCACAGTCAAAATTTTTTGCGAAAATTTTCATTTGAAAAATTTACTCTACGAATTTCAGATAAATCCAACTTTTGAATTTTTTATGAATACCGGCTTAGCACAAGATTACCTATACCAAATTTTAGCAACATAGCATGTTATTTACCTATTTAAAAAAAAAATAAAACTGTGAGAATTTTTAACGCGCACTTTGCGTCATCTACCGGGAGTACTATGTAACTCACGGCATAGTGCTTATAATATGTACTACCTACGTGCCTTCTGTATGTCTGGAAGTTTGTTTGAAGGCATTCTGGCTTTTCGTTCAGATTCCATAGCAATTATAGTGGGCCAACTCCCGCGAAAAATTCGTTTTTTTTTTGCGTTTTTACAGGGGTACCCCTACTTACCATTAAGTTGAGAGTGGGTTAAATTAAAAGCTTTGATATAAGAACGCTGTGTTATGATATTAATGTAGTATGATATGTTATCTGAGGTGAGTAGTGGGAGTTGTATGGGAGCTATGAATAAGCAGTAAAATCCTAATCAGCAATCTCGCTGGATATTTATCTCCTCAAAATTATCGCCCGAATGGTGGAGTACGAAGGAAGAAATAGTTGATAATTCTACAAGCCCATAGTGAAGATCGCGGTGCGGGGTTTAGAGTGGGTACGGTAAGTTATGTATTAAGTTAAATGGATGGTGTTTGGGATTTATTTCCTCGAAATGGTGTTGTACGAGTATCAGAAATTTCGGAAAAAAGTTGATAATGCTTCAAGTTCAATAGTGAAGACCGCGATGTTGAGAGTGGGTATTTGGAATGATATAATTCTAGTAGGATATGGAAGTATTATTTATTCATCTTTAAACCTTACCATGAAATTAGTTTGGGAGTGGATTAAATTAAAGTTTTGATGCAAGAAGGCGTAGTTATTATAGTATAATATGTTGCCTTAGATGAGTACTTGAGAGCTGTGAGTAATATGTGGAATATGTTGTAGATGAGTAGTGAAAGTTGAAAATGTAAGATTCCCAATTCCTTTATTGAAAAACAACAACAACTGTAGCAAATAAATTTTTCACACAATATTTATTCACATCAAATTCATTATTTGTTTTTTATATCTTAAGTTATAAACTTTTTTCTCTGTGTTTCACATCCGAAATGCGATCCAGAGCAAATGCCTCCCATGATCCTTTTCTGCGTTAGGATATGAGAGTTCGGCAGAAAAATCCAATGTTATTTCTTATCATCTGTCTTGCTCTAACACATTAGGAAGGTTTAGTGAATACCATAGTTTGAAACCATCTCACTCGGGACTTGTTCATATACTTGCCAGCTGTGGATATGTACAAAAACTTTCATGGGCGATATGGGGATTGAATCGATGTATGTTATGCACTAGATTGGTGGTATATGTGCTTATTTGATTGAAGCAAAATAGTTTCACGGCTTCCTTACCAAGACTTAAATATATTCATAAAAACGTTGAATCGAAGATGTTAATACTTATTTTGAGTATGAGCAGAGGAAATCGTGATCATTGCAGCATGTTATAAAATTCGATATCTAAAAATATACCACATGAAGGTTATTGGGGTGGTAAAAATACATGAAAGTATTAGGCTGAGAATGGCTTCAATTTAAGGCTTTGGTGAAAGAAGGCGGTAGCAGATATTTATGTAAGATGATAGGAGGCATCAGTCAGTTTTGGTGAGCCTCAGCGATAGGTCAAATAAAACAAAATGTCAACCGCGCTAATAAATGAAAGTTTTTCTAGTAAAAAGAGTGGTTCAAAACGGCATATGTGGAGCTGTATTGGACAGACTAAATTGTCGAGAGTGTTATTGAAAACCACCAGTCCAGGTGGAGAAATTTCTCAGCGTGTAAGAAAAAGGGATTTTGTAAAGTGGGAGGAAATAAGATCAGTATTAGCAGACAGAATTAGAGCTGGAATTATTGTAAATATAAACCATACAGATCCTAAGCTATTTATACAGCATGCTGCTGATTTATTTATACGCCGTATTAAGAATATTTTAAAACGCCGTCTCAATATTAAAGTTAATACAAAGTTGTGTGCTGATTTTGTTAAGAATATCGGTGACAATGAGGTTATAAACGATATTAAATATTTACAAGCAATAACTGGTCCAATCAATGTGGACGATAATTAAATGAGTGGTATAAAGTTAACATTTTGGATTTAATACTCACTCAGCTGGATGAGTTTCAGAAAAAAGATAGTGGCTGAACATTGGACTCCATTATACATTTAGCAGTACATATCAAAAAATTTGAACAGCACCGAGGATCTTCGTATATATCTCTACCGAAGGAGATTGCTTTAATCAATGTAAAAAATAGTGATGAAGCATGCTTCGCTTGGGCCGTAACATCAGCGCTATATCCTGTAAATGTTCACTCCGATAGGACCTCATTATATCCACATTATTCTACTGTGCTAAATTTAACTGCAATAACATTTCCTATGATGCTTAAGCAAATTAAACAATTTGAAGACCAGAACGATATTTATCCTAAAGAAAGAGCGTTCCTTCACCACTGTTCTAGTTAGACCAACGAAACATAATATGAAGTGACATGTGAGTCTATTAATGATACAAAATAACTATGAGCAGGATGATAATGATGATGATGCTGCTGCTGATTATGATTATGATGATAATGATGAGGAAAGTACCAGGTTTCATTTCTGCTGGATTAAATTTCTTTCACGGCTTGCATGGAAACAAGCTTCAAAACATAAGGCTAGATTGTATATATGCGATAGATGTTTGCTCTATTTTTATTCTGCTAAAGCATTAGCATCACATATTCCTGAATGTGAGAAACAGAAAATCTTTCTTGAATTAAGGAAGCCCAACCATAGAATTAAATGTTAGTAGCACAACGGATACTCTACCATTGGGAAACATTACTGAATTCCATCAGAGCAGCAAGGATCAGCCGCAGAAAAAATATGACCTAAGTCTAGTGTATTGTAAATAAAAAAAATGTATTACATATAGTTATAGTTCCATTTATTGAAGTAATTTGTTTTAATTGTATTATAGTCTAAGATACACATTATTGGAAAATAAAGAATATATTATAGTTATAGATATATTCAAATAAGGAAGCCCAACAATAGAATGATACACTAAGAATTAAATGTTAATATTTTTTAATTTATTATAAATCGATAATGATATTTTATATATATTATTCTTTTTATTCAATTTCCCTACTATGTCCAGAACTCCTGAAAGTATTATTTAATAATATTTGCTTACAACAGAGGGCTCTTAGTCGGACGGTTGAACCTTTTACCCAGAATGCTAGGTTGAGCGTGAGTGTGAGAAAACACGTTGACACGTGGGCTTGACCTTGGGCTCTGGCATCACCGTTGAAACCGGAAGGGTATTGTGTCCTTGACCTTGATCCAGAAGTGTGTGTCTTGGCGGCTATAACCTTAATCAACTACGTCACAGGGGACTCTATACAGCTTTTCAAAACAAATTTGATAACAGGTAAACAACTTTTAAACAGTCCAAATAACAGCTAAACAGCTTTTCAACTTTCACTACTCATCTACAATATATTCCACATATTACTCACAGCTCTCAAGTACTCATCTAAGGCAACATATTATACTATATTAGTATAATAACTACGCCTTCTTGCATCAAAACTTTTAATTTAATCAACTCCCAACCTAATTTCATGGTAAGGTTTAAAGATGAATAAATAATACTTCCATATCCTACTAGAATTATATCATTCCAAATACCCACTCTCAACATCGCGGTCTTCACTATTGAACTCGAAGCATTATCAACTTTTTTCCGAACTTTCTGATACTCGTACAACACCATTTCGATGAGATCAATACTAAACACCATCCATTTAACTTAATACATAACTTACAGTACCCACTCTAAACCCCCACCACGATCTTCAGTATGGGCTTGTAGAATTATCAAATATTTCTTCCTTCATACTCCACCATTCGGGCGATAATTTTGAGGAGATAAATATCCAGCGAGATTGCTGATTAGGATTTTACTGCTTATACATATCTCCCATAGAACTCCCACTACTCACCTCAGATAACATATCATACTACATTAATATCATAACACAGCGTTCTTCTATCAAAGCTTTTAATTTAACCCACTCTCAACTTAATGGTAAGTAAACAATGTACCTGCCCTAATAGTAACCATATCAGCTTCATGTGGAATATTTTTTTTAGATATAAGAGTCAATAAAATCTCATAAAAGCGTAACTGCTTGATTTATAAAAAAAAACTCTGCTACCATCATATGCTTACCACAAGATCATATTATGAACATGAAATTAACACGTTCTTATCTAGCCACCGAGTCAACTAAAAGAAGACATTCCTGCTGGAGGCTAAAAAGTTTAAACCTTGAGATCCATGACAACTTTCAATTTAATCCACAACTTACAGCTCCCCCTCTCAACCTCCACCACGATCTTCCCTATTATCAATTTTTTGCTCATTCATACAACACCATTTGGATGATAATTTAGGGAGATAAATATGAAGCGACCTTGCTGGTAAGGTTTTTATTCCTTACTCACAGCTCCCAAACAACTTCCATTACTCATCTAAGACAAGATATCATACTACACTGATATCATAACACCACCTTCCTTCATCAAAACATTTAATTAAACCCACACTCAACCTAATGGTAAGAAAATAATGTGATCACCCCAATTGTATGAAGATAAAATTATCATGTTCTTATCAGCTTCGTGTGAACTATGATATCGGGGATCAATCAAATCTCATAACAGTGTGACGTATTGAGAAATTTTATTGAAAATAAAAAACAATTCGTCATAAAGACTTTTCAATACAAACTCCTAGATACAAAAAAAAACATTAATCGCTGAATTTGTCTGCTTTACTCGGGCTATATTTGTTTACGCAAGATATCAAATGACCAGCCACCTGGCAACCTTTTCTAATGCTTTAATTTCCATTACTTCTAATGTTTTCATTTGTCTTACCATCCCAAGCAGCCGTGATTATTTTTAGATATCGGATATCATAGCAAGATTTTTAATCCACAACTTACGTTATAGTTGTTGTTGTTTTTTTCAGCAAAAGACATTTTCAATTATAACTTCCACTATTCATCTACGACATCACATCCTACAGATTAATATCAGTTGTTGTTGTTGTTTTCTGCTAAAGATATTAGGAATCTTTCATAAATCGCTCAATTTGTATAATTTACTCGTCTGCTGTGTGAATTTGTTTACATTATTCGACTGCGAATTTGTTTACTTTACTGGACTATGCGAATTTGTTTATGCAAGACATCAAATTAGAAGCATTTACAAATTTCCATTACTTATCTAAGTTAACATATCTACCTGCATTCGCCCCGACCAGCTTCGCCGGTTCTATTTTTAGATATATGATTACATGGTGCAATCTAGTTTATAAAAGACACCTACAGATAAATATAATCAAATCTTTAATCCACAACTTAGGTTATAGTTGTTGTTGTTTTTCCGTTTTTCAGCTACTAATATTAATTACACCTGAGGAGGTAAGATCGCTTATATCTCGAACCATAGCCCGTAGAGAAGTTCTGACCAAAATTTTACCCCCTCGTACTAATACTATTGGCATGAACAAAAAAAAATATCATAGGGTTAACTTGAATTATTACTACTACTATTAATAATACCAGAAAAGGTAAGATCGCTAATATCTCGAAACCCATAGCGACTTTTCAACGCACACACACACACACACACACACACACAGGCACAGAAACTTTAATTTATATTACTTCATATTTCTTAACATCCCAAGCAACCGTGATCAATTTTTAGATATTGAATATCATAGCATGATCACTCTTGTTTATAATATTTACAGCTACGATCTCCCATATGACAAATAAGTGAACTCCAGAAATAAAATCGAAATCCTATGCTATTTCCCTATGCTGGAGAGTGCTGAAAGTGATCTCGTATCCCCTAAGTGATCTCGTATCCCCAAAACTCGAGATGAAAAATAAGCGAACTCCAGAAACAAAATCAGAATCCTATGCTATTTTCCTATTCTGGAGAGTGCTGAAAGTAATCTCATGTCCCCAAGCCCGAGATGAACAACAAATGTAGTACCGACTAATGCCGCTAGGGGACCTTGCTCAAGAAATGGTGCTTGCACTCGAACGAGCAACTGTAACTTTTCAATACATGCACCCTCAGGACCCAATAATAATAATAATAATTTGCAAGGAAAATATCAAGCCAAGGTGTTATCATGTTGTGAAATTCGAATGATGCTGATATCTACAACAGCACTTGAAAACAACAAAACCAAGATGACGTCATGCTGATATCTATTGCTTCCCCGCTAATAAAAGAAAACTGCAAAACCAAGGCATGCTAGTAGTTCTGTGTAATGCCGCTAGGTAACCTTACTCAAGAAATGGCGAGCCCGTTGAGGATTTCTGATGAGAATTTCATCCCCCCCCCCCCCACCCTACACCACCTAGAATCCATTTCCATGAGCAAAAATAACTTGAATTATTAATACGCTAATATCTCGAAAACCGGAGCCCGTAGAGGATTTCTGATGATAATTTCATTATCCATTATCCTATACTATACTACCCTCTCACAAACCACCCATCTAGAATCCTGTGGCATGATCAAAAATTTCCTAGCGTTAATTTTAATTATTACTAATATTAGTTCAAAACCAAAAGCCTACATTTAGGCGCACCACATATCTATCCAAGAAAACCGTAGTACCGGAACAAACTGGTAGTACCGGCTAATGCCGCTGGGCGCAGTCAAGACCAAATCCATCAATGGAGCCTCCCACCCCTTTCACAAATATATAGAACTGAAAGTGATCTCGTACCCCCAAAACTCTAGATGAAAAAGTTGATGTCAACTTAGAGGCTACGAGTCTGACTTGAAAAATAAGCGAACTCCAGAAACAAAATCGAAATCCTATCCTACTTCCCTATGCTGGAGAGTGCTTAAAGTGGTCTCGTATCCCCCAAATCGGTCTCTATCCCCAACATCCAAGACATAAACCAGTACATATAAGGCACAAACCAACATTTAGTATGGATTTACACCACCTAGCGATAGTGGTGCCATCTGTGGCGAAATCCTGGAAGCTTAAAATGTGGGCCAGAATCCAGACAAAAATCTAAAAGCGATATACAAATGCAAAAGGATGAAGAAGACTATCGCAAGTTATGTAAACAGTTGTGAGCTCTGTGTGAAAAACAAACACCAGAGAACAGAACAGAGAACTTTTTGGAAATCACAACAACACCAGCAAACGTATTCGACGTAGTATCCATAGACACTGTGGGTCCATTCACCAAAACACCTAGGGACAGTAGATACGTGGTAACCATCTAATGCGACCTAAGCAGTTGTGTTGTGAGTCATGAGGCCCATTTCCACCTCGATGGCTTCGTCAACAAGCAAAATTGTCTCATCTGGGGCTCGGAAAACCCAAGAGTTATTGTTGAGAAGCTTGTCTATCCTCAACGTGTGACTGTTTGGTGCAGTTTATGGTCCCGCGGGGTCATTGGACCTTACTTTTTCGAAAATGAGGCTGGAGCAACAGTTACGGTGAATGGATTGCGCTATCGACAGATGATTAATGATTTTTTATGGGCCGGAATTGGATGGTATTGATCTGGACAACGTTTACTTTCAACAAGACGGCGCTACGTGCCATACAAGCAACGAAACCATTGATCTTTTACGGGAAAAGTTTCCGGACCGTGTTATCTCTCGAAGAGGTGATCACAATTGGCCACCGAGATCTTGTGACTTAACACCTTGCGACTTCTTCCTTTGGGGCCACGTGAAAGAGAAGATCTACGCCAACAGCCCAGCGTCGATTCTAGACCTCAAAGATGCTATCGAAGACATAGGGCAGCCACTTTGCGATTTGGTTATGGAAAATTTCATGAAAAGGATATGGTCCTGTAGGCGTGCTCGTGGTGGTCATTTGGCTAATGTTATTTTCCTCTTTATAATGAAATAAAGATCCGATCATTTATCTAAAAAATGGCATTTTTCTTTCAATATCAAACTAACACCTCTTATTGGAAAACCCGTTATTAGACTATAATACAATTAAAACAAACTATTTCATTAAATTGTATTTTATCTATAATGCAAGTTTTATTTACAATATATATCTTAGACTAGCCTTAGACTATGTTTTTTGCGTCTGCTCCTTGCTGTTCTGATTGAATAGAGTAATGTCCCAATGGTAGACTATCCGTTGTCCCACTCATAATATACCGCTTGTTATCATATGGACTCAATGCAATCTTCTTTTGGCTGACCGTGTAGACATTATTGTTATGCGATCGTATGGAGCTCTGATTAGCAGTTAATATTCGCTTGTTATTCAAACATTCGATGTAGTCTTCGAAATTGATTTGCCTCTGGACTACATTAGTCTTTATTCCTTTTGCTTTCTTTACAGCTTCACCATCGTTTATACGCAAACTGTACATTTTCGAGCGCAAGCCCAAAAATTCGCTCATGATCTTCCCATTCAACTCATCCTTCATTAGACCAGGAATCTTTTTATTCATGAGCGGTAAATTGAATTGATTATCTTCTGGGTAATCATTTCTATCAAATTTGTTTATATTTTCGGCCATAAACTCACAGTTTTGAATCCGTTGAATCATCTCTTACCCAAGCCCAGCTTACATGGTGCTCATAATATTTTGATTCGACTTTCTCAATATTTTCATATAATTTCGAAAAAGTTTTAGCAATCTTGAATTTGGTTCTTATGCTCATCGAGAAAAATGTTATTATATTCTCTTATAAACTCCTCAATATTCAAGATCTTGTATAGAACATACCGATTTCTTATAAACATTTTTCGTGCTTATTAGATTTTGGATAGAACATACTGTTATCAGATTCTTTTCAAATTTTGTTTTACCACTATGTATTTGTAAAGTTATAGCCTATATCCATACAGCATATGGACACCCTATTCAAGGTTCATGGACATATGGATATCTAGAGTAATGAAGCAGCTGATGAGCTATGTGAAAAAGGTCCTCAAATGGGTAACTCTGCAGTACTACCATTTATTTGAGGATCCCATTCGAAATTTTAAAAAGAGTGATTACCAGGTAAACCTGTGAAAAATCAAGTCTCCTGTGGTTCTATATAGACACCCAGATTTTTGTAAAATTTCTTTTGCCTGTTAGATTTTGTATGGAACATACTCTTACCAGTACCGTACAATTTCCTTCTGCTTATTAGATTTTTTTTTTTTTTTTTTTTTATAAAATATAATCTTACCAAATTGTTATAAACTTTCATTTTGTTGCCACCTAGAACATCGCATTCTTTCATCAAAACTTTAAATTTAACCCCCTCTCATCCTGATAAGAAAATACTCTAATATCGCAGCAGTTTCACATGATCTATTTTCAGATATATATTCACCCCAGCCCAGCTAAACACACATGATAACCCCCGACAGGCAGAGCATATAAAGCAAAAACTGATATCACAAAGTTCCAAGCTAGCAAATAAACGATGGCATATTGTCGCTAAAGCGCTCATCCACCAAGTATACAGACCAGCCCAACACAAACATGATCATTCCAGACAGGCATAGCATATAAATCAAACAACTGATAACACACAGCTCCAAGCTGGCATGTAAACGATCATGTCTACCTCAATCATGTATGTTAGAGCAAGGCAGATGTTGTGTGTTAGAACGAGATGGTTGAAAGGTACGGTATTCACTAAAACTTTCTACTAGATTATACGCGCCCACCGTCTAGTCAACAGAAAAATGCAGTACTTATCGCAATTCAAATATTAGGTAAAATTACAATCAGATACAATATCTTACCTCCTCGGTTCAATCTCCTCTCGTAAACGAAATCTGTAGCCTAAAATTTAAGAAAGAAATCAGAGATATCAGATCACATTTGCATTTACATGTGACATCAGATATCTACTGGAGTTGTTCGTAGCCCAAAGCGTAACTTCCCAACACGTAAATCAGCAAACAAAACATAAAATTTCATAAACATCTGCCCGTCAAAAGATTAAAACGTTAAAACGCAACTTTGGAAATTTCAGGAAAGAGTATATATTATTTCTATATAATATCAAGCAATTTTAAAAGAGCAGAAGTAATATCAAAGGGGCGAAATTAAATGTCAAAATTCAGTTCAATTACCGCCATATATTTCACCAATTGGAAAACTCTCAATATGAAATACGGGGAACATATATCGGAAACTGCAATAATGGGCAATTCGAGAGAGGAAGGCTTTGGTAGGAAAGCGAACAGCTCAATTTCAAATCGGCAAACAAGCGAAGGGAGTGCAACATATAACTAGCCATCAGAAATTTTAGAAAAATAAGGAAAAATTAGTAAAAATTACCAAAAATATTAGATGAAAAGAATTGAAATTTGGGATTTTGAGGTAATTGGTGGCGAAAGAAAATAAATTAAAAAGGGATAGAGAAAAGAAAGTTTCGCAGTGGAGCTCAACCAAGAAGGAATTTAGTAGTCACATGGTGTGAGCCCTTCCTAAGGGATTAAAGTTAAGTACTTTGTTTTTCTTTTATTTGGTCTTCGGGTGGTATTTTATACAGGGTAAATATTCGGAGGATAAATATCTGGACCTTCCATAAACTGCCGACCATAGGTGTTTTAGGCCCAACCCTTCTCCATCTCTAGCCGAGGAAATGATTACGCGTAAAAGTAGCACGTAACAAATTTGGCACCCAACGTGGGTCCTAAACAACTAAAAGAATCCATAGATTCGCAAAATCGCAAAATTTTTAAGGTAGCAATATTGATCATACATACCTATATATCTAGTGGTAAATTCGGATCAAGTTTAGCAACATTCCTAAAAGCGGAAAATGATACGAGCGATATGTTGAGCGAAGTCATAGCGCGTCAAATTTTGGGATGCTTATTTTATTTTTTAGGAACAAGTAATGAGATTGATACACATTCTCGTTTGTGTAATAAATATTTCGATAAAACTCAATTTAAATCTTCGGTGATTGATCACATCACACCACATCATTTTGTCAGTGAAGACTACAGCAAGACATTTGGAGGAGGTGACCAAAGGAGTATTTGTCACTCTTACAATAGCGTAGTAAATGGATGTATCAGAAAGGAAACCCAAAACAGACGACCTGGTAATTATTAAAAACTTCATTCTACCCTCACAAAGATGGTCTTTAGGACGGATTCAGGAAATCCATCTTTGAGAAGATGTCGTTGTAAGACTAGTGTCTGTCAAAACCCAGAATGGTACAAAATGTTGCCCGTAAATAAGCTCTATAAACTCCCTTTCAGCATCACTAGTACCGAAAATCCTTCAACGGAATTCAATACAGTGGCAACGACAATAAAAGGAACTACCTCCAGAGCACTGAATAAAAATAAAAATCGTTCAGTTGCGAATTGCGAACAAGAACTCTGGTATAAGCCAGAACAGTTCGTCAGAATAAAAGGGCAAGTAGTAAAAGGAGGGCCAACTCATATGCAAATCATCAACTAAAAAGGAAGGCAAGAGTGGCGCCCTGCACTAGGGCTTCTAATTTATTGAGATCAGTACGGCTTATATTATATTTCCTACAGTTGGCTTTTGCTCAGGAGTACACTGTGCTACAGTCAAAGTCGGGACTATACATAGAAAGCTTCGGTCAGACACGAATTAATCGCGGTGAGCTCCGGCTACAATTATCCTTCCCAATGGAGGAGATAATTGAAGATCAAAGAATTATCAACAACACATGGAACCAGATCCAGCACATGTGTCAGCAAACAAAGGACCTTACTCAAATCACTCACTGTGACGTGCTGTACAAGCATATGTCCTTAAGAAGAACCCATCTCCTAGAAGCTATTGATGAAATCGTCCAAACGGTCAAACGCAAGGACAGGCCAAGAAGAGGTGTCTTAGGAAATTTACTAACTAGCATCTTCGAAGTGAATGACGAAGTGTAGGCAGATTTGAAAACGCTGCAGCATAATCAGCAAGGAGTGATACATACGTACAATCAGCAAACGCTATTGTTCAATACAAAAATAAATAAATCAGCAAGCATCATTTGGGAAAAGTGAAAACAGTTCGACTCCAGGCTCTCACAAGTCATCGCCTCAATAAACGATATGAAGACGTGGCATTCTCAGGCAGTCCACAATAGAATTAATGTCGAGGTCATATCCACGTACATTAGCGCCGAGGAATACTACACAGAATTAAAGGCAAATATGAAAAGTGGCTTAAAGCTTTTCATCAACATGGAATCTATTGAATTTCATTACTTCATGTCATATCAACGAAATAGCGCAAAACACTTCAAATTTATTAGGACCCAAACTTTTGGTTAAAAATTCACCACAAATACACTTAGACATAGCCGCAGAAAATAATACAATAGTGCTGCTTGGGTATCTAAATATAGTAGAGAGTAATGTTTATGATTTCATACACGTCACGCCAATACCAAAGAAGACAAGCAATAACTCCTTTACAACTATAAACTTAGAAGTTTCAACTCTTGCCATCGATTACAATCAGCAGTTATACTTTTCTCTAGAAGAACAACAAAGAGAGTCATGCTCTATTGTAAGCAAAAATATATATCTTTGCACACCCACCATTGTGACAACATAGAAGATAGCCCATCCTGCATTGTCGATATAATTTACGATCTCTAGGAAAAAACAAAATACCAGACGAAGAAGTTTCATCTATTTGGTACCTGTTGGAAGGAACTTACAACAAAGAATAGCTGGCTTTACATCACAATGAGCCCGAAGATCGTGGCAGTCATTTGTAAGGGAAAAAGTATCGATTAATAACTCAACGATACTGGGATCATACATCTCAATAATCAATGCTATTTACAAACAAAGGAGCTAGTCTTTAAAGCCACTATGGAGCAATCAATAGAAGTTGCTGCCAGTCATGTGAGAGAAGTACCTCCAACAATTGCTGATATTCACTTCAATGAGCCACCATTAACTTTAAAGGCATGGGCCTTAATATAAGCTGACGAACAACTATTAGAATACACCCAACCTCCTGAGCTACCACACTTCACAAGCCTGAGGGGGGCTGTCGCCATTTACTCAGACACATCAGCTTCGGGAATACTACTTGCACTTGGACTAGGAATATTGGCATTCAAGTATCGCTTGAGCATCATTAGGATTTTTAAGTCACAGCTGGAAAGCGAACAGGAGCCATATGAAAAAATGCATTCCAGTAATCAGATTGGACAACATTTTGACCAAGTTTTAGCTTCCGCCGCCCCCAGCATGTTCACACGTGAACAATTATTTTTTATCGTTTAAAATACTTCAACATATTTCTATTTCTTCTTTTTTTTCTTTAACAAGCATAAGCATTTCTTTCTGCATGCAATTGACTCATAACATAAAAAAAGAAATTTAGTTCGACTAAGTTTTGCAACAATTTCTGCGACACAATTTGCTGACACAGCAAGTGCATAATAAATGTTATGGGTCAATTACAATAAGCAATGTAAACAATCAAACCAATTTAATTTCTTTCGTAAACAATTAATTCAACAAATGATTCACCTAACCATCATACACTTACCTTAATAGAATTAACTTAAGGTTGATTCTGGTAATTATTAATTCTGCTAAGCAAGAGAGTTGTACTATTGCGGCAATATCATGCGAGATGCTCTGAGCTTCTGAGCTTCTTTTCAAAAAAACTTACTCGCACGGAGCAGAAATATTCAGCGTTTGATCGCAAACTATTAGCCATATACTTAGCAATCAAACACTTGACTGTATTTCGCAATTCACTTTTGATATACAGCATATCTCAGGGAAAAATAATACTGTAGCCGATTCCTTATCTCGTTCAATGGACATAAAATCAGTATATAAAGCCTAATTTGACGTAAAAGGCTTAGTTCATGCTCAATAGCATGATGATGAACTACGCCAACTACTATAAAACGCAGAAAAGTCAGACACAAAAATCAAGTTCGAATTAGCGAATTTAGTGTGAAACCAGTACCAGAAACATTCGACCTTTTGTACCCGATCAACTTCGAAAATCTGCCTTCGAAGCTATTCATAATTTGTCTCATTTTGGTGTCCGAGCCACAAGGAAGAAACTAACTTCCAAGTACTTTTGGCACTCCATCAATAAAGACAGCAATGAATAGTCCAAAACGTGCATTTCGTGTCAGAAGAACAAATCACTCGTCATTTCAAGTCAAATTACGGTCGATTCCCCATTGTATCAGAATGCTTCGAACACATTCATATAGATCTCATAGGTCTTCGAACGGATATTCGTATCTTCTAAGAATAATCGACAGATTTACCAGATGGCACATCAAAGATATTAGTGCAGTAACTGCAGCCGAAGAATTTGTCTACAACTACATTTGCTGATTTGGCATTCCAAGTGAGATCACAACATATCAAGGAGCCCAATTACGGTCCAAACTCTTCAAAGAGATCACCAACCTGTTGGGATCTCACCACATACGAACGACTGCATATCACCCTCAAGCAAACGGGATGATTGAGAGATTGCATCGAATCATGAAGTCTGCAATTATGGCTCGAAGAAATACGTTATCTTGGACGGAAGACCTACCATTTTTTCTACTAGGTATTCGGTCTACGATGAAAGAAGATTTAGGCTGTACGCCCACAGAACTTGTTGATGGTCAACCTCTAAATGTACCAGGTGAAATTATCGTGGAAAAACCTCCAAGCACACCTTCAGATCCCAAAGATATCGAAGAGCAGCTTCGACAAAACTTTTGAACTACAAAATTTATAGACACACGATTCGTCCAAAACCCAAATGTCTACATACCTAAAACCCTTTTGAACACAGATTTTGTTTTTATCAGAGTTGACAAAGTAAGAGCAGCTTTACAAGCAACTTATGAAGGACCTTAAAAAATAATCAAACGCCTCAGAAAACGATTCATCTTGAACATAAAAGGAAAAATCGTATCTATATCAATAAATAGACTAAAACGCGCATACGTCATGCCAGAAACAGAAGAAAAATACAGCCAGCAAAAACAAAAGAAAAGTAAAGTCAGATTTAAGACAGCCTGAAAAATTTCGTCACGTAACCCATGAACGCTACACTGGAGGGGGAGTGTGTAATTACCCTAAATATAATACGCGCAAAGTAATACCAACCCTGAAATAAAATAAAATGCTGCAAGAAATAAATAATTTATCTTGGCAATGCAGCCTTAATATTGCAGAAATAAAGTACGCACGCGTACTGGCGCATTCAATCACATTACGTCATAAACGGGTAGAAAGAGGACGGTAAAGGAAGGTTCCGTAGAGTTCGCGTCACGAAAATAAAACAGATTGTAATAAACCAAGTCGTAATAGTTCCGACAAGAGATAAGGAAGCAAACACTATTGCACATGCAATAGTCAACGGATTTATACTAAATTATGGACCAATGAGCAAAATAAAATCAGATCTTGGCACTGAGTATAAAAACCAAATCCTCTCGGAAGTATGCAATATATTGAAAATAAAGCAACTTTTCGCAACCGCTGCACATCCTGAAACTATAGGGTCTCTGGAGATAAACCACAAATTTCTTAACGACTACTTGAGATGTTTTGTAAATGCTAACAGATATGACTGGGATACATGGATACCATATTATTCATTTTGCTAAAACACTACTCCAAACAGCGTTCACAACTACACGCCATTCGAAATAGTTTTCGCAAAAAGAGCGAATCTCCCTTCTTAGCTCACAGTTGCTAATCCTGAACCGATCTATTACTACGACCCATATAGCAATGAAGTTAAATCTAGGTTACAAACATTCGAAAGAAATAAGAAAACAAAACATTGAAATTAACTGCAAACCCCTATTAATACAAATAGGTGATCAAGTATTAATTACAGCACAGAATAGAAAAAAATTAGACCAATTGTACAAAGGACCATATAAAGTAATTGATATTGGTACTGTTAATAGTATCATTGAATACAGAAATAAAGTCAGGTCTCAGATACATAAAAATAGACTAAGAAAAATCATTATATAACGTAAACACATAGTCATAAGAACACAATGAGTAACGGAAATTATATAAAATGTAACTTAAAAATTTAATGAAAACAATCAACGCAAATTATTAAAAATATAAAATTCATTGAAAATGATAGATATAAAGAAAGATATAGAAAACATATTAATACCATAAGTAATAAGTAGATCTTAACAAACGATAATTTGAATATTCACAATTGAATAATTACAAAAAAAAATCTATTGTAAAAACACGAAGGCCTCATGATCATTTCGAAATCAAAACAAATACAGAAATTTCTTTTCCCTTAAGGGGGAGGGTGTGGTATACCTACCTACATACATACACATACATCTCTATCTACATACCCACATACCTACGAACATACCTACCTACAAACATACATACCTACCTGCATTCATAATATTGTGACATGCTTATTGTTCTAGCACAGTAAGAATCATATGACACAGCAAATTACGCTGTACACTACATGAGTACGTCACGCTATCCCAATACACAAATTACATCAACATAAACAAATGAAATCGATTAATGTGACCCACTAAAGTGGCGCGCAAGAAACAAGCAGTGATGAAATATCGATCACTGACCGCGACTCAACATGAGGGCTTCAATGAGGAAATAATAATAAATCATAATAGTAACTGTTATCATAAGCTAATATTAACTTGTATAAATAAGCTAAGGAAATTAAAGAAAAGATCATTATTGGCAGTTCACTCATCGTGTTTAATTCAGGTGGAGTTATTCTGCCTAGCTGCTCCTCATCTATACACCTAGAGTAAGTGCTCCAAAGCTGCTCCAACTAGAGTCAAGGAGTTAATGCTCTAATAGATGCTCCTCATAAATAACGTTAAGAGTAAAGCCCATAGGCTGCTCTTCGTATATTTATATTCAGAACCATCTACCCAATATGTGGATAAAAGGAACTATAACAAATACATATAAATTTGGGTTAACACACTATTTATTAAATTAAATATGGCCATAGGTTTTTGAATGTATATTAAAAATAAAATTGTATTTATTCGTGTTCTAGTCATATTGATAAAAAAAAAAATACATTTACATATGGTGCACATAGATGTACTTCAGTATACATATACGGCACACATACACAAATATTTCTAGAAAAACATACATTTCGTGCAGAGATTAAATTTCGAGTAATTTAAAATGGTTTTAGTTTTCAACAATGTTATATATAAAATAGCAGGGCTGAGAATCTGAAAATTAAATTAAAAAGTCCAAAACTAGAATGTTTGTACTTTATATATATTTACCGTTTCATAAACTGGAGAACAGGTTAAAAAAGGGAACTTTCACTCCAGTTCCTTTAGTTGCTCGCAAGATTATCAATGAAAGCATTCTCCATTATCCTATTTCGATTTTGTTTTTCGGGTCACTCAGTTTTGTTACTTGGGACCTACTGATTCGTGGGATCAAAACTTCAAATTTTGCCGCCCTAAATAATATAATTGTGTGATAACATAAATATATAAAAAATTCCCTTTTTTCCTTTTCGTTTATACCGGAGAATCCCGGAAAGACCTACTTGAACAAATATTACTTCATTCAGTAAAGTTATAACTAATAAAAAAAGAATATAAAAAATGACAGAAATAAAATAATACCCAATAACACTCATTATTTGAAGCCGAATTTTGTATGAAAATTTCCTAACTAAGTTTTGCTTCTTTCATTCTTTAGAAAGCCTGATGCATCAGTTGCCCGGATTTGGCAATTTTCCGCTACGGTATAAAAGCAAGAGATTTCTACGTTGCCGACTACATAACCGTAGTACCCAAGAAAGGGAGTCGTCCAAACTGTCCAACCGAAAAATATTGGTCCAATATTGACAGAAAATTTAAAACAAAGCACAATCCTCAAACATAAAAGCTTTTTAGACCCAATGTAAAATAGCGTGCGATACGTTCGTTATTGTCTGTACAAAATTTAATGTGGAACGTAAAGCAAAAAGTTCATCAATTTTATAGCACGTAGTAATTATATCATGTCGGTTGTGAATAATATAGTTAATTAAGCAGTAGTTCAAAAAAAGTTATGTGATGATAAAAAAAAGGATTTTCTTGTTGTTTTCATTATTCATAGGTGGTATTTTTTTATTTAAACAGTCCTTAAATTTTTGTGTTCCAGGTTTATTTCTGCTAGCTGTCATCAAAGTTAACAAACATGCATTGATTTATTTGGACACATATATAACTTAGAAAAAAGCTGATTAGAGCATTTAATTCAACTTCAGTAATAATCAAACTATATGACAAACATACATAAAAAAAACTTTTCCTGTAAAATGTTCGTAAACTTTTTTCCTCTCTTGACTTGTGTGCTTATTGGAGCCGCGTCTAGGTATGCGTTATCTTTTTGTTGTTTTCGTCACTTTGCATTCAAAAATTTTTTACTACTTTTTTTTTCCAATTATACTAAAATACCATGTTTTGAACTTTTGGGGAAGTTCAGAATTCTTCGAAAGTCCCCTAGAAAAAAAATAAAACTTTCATGCCAAGTTTTTTAAAAACTTGCATAACTGCTTCTTTTGTTGAAGTATATTTAAGCTATTGGAAGAATACCGAAACAATAGGAACATTCAAAGAAACCCCAAAAATACCACATACATGGTGTCCCATAAGTCGATATCAAACCGGAATCGGGTGATAGACCAAATAATAATAGTTACCAGAAAAAGAAAAAGTCATGTATTTTTTAAATTATAGACTTTTCTTTTGTGTTCGGGGAAGTGTACACCCTGTGATGGTTTTTTAGCTCCTGTTGCTACAAATCTTTACTTTTTTTCAATTTCATTTTTCTTATGTAACTCCGAATAGCGCTTATGTAACCTGTTGCTTTGAATTCTAGGCCAACTGCTCCAGCTTCGAAGAAAATGTCACATTTTGCCGAACCAAGAAGAGAAAATTAATACTTCACCCAACTTGAACTGTTTGCACTGAAAAAAAAGGTACTACGCCAGTTTGGCAAGTAGCTTTAAAAGTTGACGGATTTAATACCGATTCGAATTTGGTGTAACACTTGCTGCATTCTTAGATTACGGAAAAAAAAAATTTTCTTCAAGAAACCAAGTTTCGAAAAATATCTTTTTACCTACTAAAATGATTCTAGTGTACCCATAACTTGCCGTAAGACCGTAACTTTTTTTTGAGTAAGACGGAGAGTCATTACATGAAGTGTGAATAAGACAGATATTGACGCTTTCAAGTTAGAGATGATAGCTTTTTGTTAAATTTAGGACAATTTTCCTTAAATTTAAAATTATACACCAATTAGTTGGATGCTAAGATTTATTATTTACAAGAGATGTTCAAACTGCCTTCCTTCAGCTGCAATACAAGTTCGCCATCTTCTTAAAAAAGATCGGGCTATCAGTTGGGCAAATCTTCCGTTGTTGACAAATTTAACTGTTTTCCGTAATTCCGGTGCTCATTATTTTGTAAAATTCGGTGATTTATACTTTTAGGCACTCCTGTGTTTTCCTGGATTGCACGTACCGAAATACTTGGGTCTTTTTAAATTGCTTGATCTACTACGTCCTCGTAAGGTAAGGAACTTCTTCCTTAACCATCAACTTGGTTTGGAAGTCAGCCTTCTGTGGAGAGTACACAGTACACATTTGTAAAAACTCGATGAATTGACTCGCTTGCGTCACTATCTGGCTAACTCACATTTCATGCAATGACTCTCTGTCGCACTCAAACGAAGCAAAATGTCGTAAGTGTGAAATAATGCAGACGAATACGGAAAGATGCGTAGTAAACAAAGGAGCGTAACGTACTGATCCGTATTGCTTGTACAAATACTCAAAAAGCAGTGTCACTATCTATCTCCATCACACTTCATAAAATGACTTTCTCCATATTTGACTCATTAGAGTCACTATCTGTCTCACTCACACTTAATGGAAGAATTTTCCGTCTCACTCAAGCTGGAATCTTAAAGTTACGGCTTTACGCTAAGTTTTGGGTACATTAGAATCATTCATTTTTAGTATGCAAAAATATATTTTTCGAAAACGGGTTTCTTGAAAAAAAAAAAAAAAAAAAAAAAAAAACTGAAACTAAGTAATAATGTAGCCAGCGTTATACCATTTTAGTAGTAAAATTTTTTTTTCAGTACAGTCAGTTAAAGTTGGGTGAAGTATTAATTTTCTATTCTTTTTTTCAGCAAAATATGACATATTCTTCCAAGCTGGAGCAGTTGGCCTAGAATTTAAAGCAGCAGGTTACATAAGCTCTATTCGGGATTACACAAAGGCAAAGGAAAAATCTATAATTTAAAAAATACACGACTGAATTTTTTTTTATGTTTTTCTGGTAACTATTCTGATTTGGTCTACCACACGATTCCGGCTTGACGTCGACTTACGGGACACCCTGTATACAGTCCACTTACAGCCAGTGTATTTGCTAAACGTAGTTGGAATTTTGTTCCGCAGTACACGAAAGGTAGATACCATATTGCCAGATGCAAGTTGGTGACTTCGTGGTATAAATAGTTCTTAATTTTTTATTTCGGGATGGGATGCTGTAATCTACGAATAATATTTCACTCGGTTGCTCGCAGTTTTAGTGAATTACAGTTTCCGATTGATATTTTGTGTGTGACGACTTTCTTTCCCGATCATAGTGCTGGCAGAATCTGCTCTGCAAACACATTACTAATTCTAGAAATTATGCCTGGGTCCGACGACTTGATAAGAGTTGTATAGCAAGTCCTCGAGAATATCAGATTCAAGCCCGTTAGTTCCTTCGGCGTCAGTAACAGCCCTGCCCTTGTAGATTGGTATTGTCTAGGCTTTAGAAATAGATTCAACTTCCTGGTATACGGTAGATTACCGCTCCAATTAATTCACCCAAATCTGTATGTTCAGTTCTGCGCTTCGGCAGGTTAACTGAGGATAAATTCGGGTTCTGCAGACAACCTGCAAAGATAAACCTCTGGTGATATGATGGGTGCTATCCAGGCAATGCTTTAATATGGATGAAAGTCAGATTGTCCCCATTTCTCCCGTACCGTGCGATGTGATGCATATAAAAATTAATCACCAATGCTTACGATGCATATTCATAAATGAAATACCATGGGCTTGGCTATTGCATAAGGGGATACCGAGAACATACACTTTAATACCACCTGACCAGAAGAATCCCGTAGATCTGATTGTAGGGCGGCCGTATTACAATTGCGAAGACCTCACGAATTTCATCCTTTAGCCTAGGCGTCATAGTTTTATTTCCATAATTAACATTCTTTCAACATTAAAAGTTTCAATGGTAAAATTAGGTAGACGAACATAGCTCCATGCTTCTATAATTTCGTAATCTTTTTAATTCTTTCCCATGAGAAAAGCTTATTAACTTCATTCTAACCTAAAAAAAATATATTGTTTTCTGTAGATCCCAGCTCTAGTCCAATTATACTCAGCAAATCCATGTGGTACAGTAAAGTAGCCCTAGTAGCTGAGTTTCCAAATATCATCGTATAAACTTATTTGCATTTCCCAAGAGAAAATTCATATATCCATTGCCTCCCCCTCACCCTTCCATCATCATGTTTCATTTCGATTTCATTGCTTCTTTACTATGACGGTAATTTTGATATGCACCGCAAACTACCAACCTCCTACATATTCATTCATTTGGTGTGGTATGTAAACATTATCTTTGTAACAACTTTACAGCGGAATAAATGTTTTCTCCTCTTTTTTTTATCAGTGGGGAAATTACTGTTTTGCAGCTTTTAATGCATGGAGATAATATGGAGATCATATTCCATTATTAAGACTACTTTCGGTTGCTTAATTGCACAGTTTAATTGTTAATAGTTTCGGAAAGCTTTATAATGATTCCACCACTTTCCACCCATTTATAGCAGGTTTTTTGTTTTTTTTTTTTTTTTTTGTTTTGTAACCAACACCTTAAAGGCTCTGAGTAGAAAATTGCTCAACTTTGTAAGTTGAAAACGCTCGATGTATCTTCTATGCTGCAGCAGTGCACATGTCAAAAAGCGTGAAAGTGCATAGCTGGAAAAAGTTCGTTTTCTACTTCAAAAAGTTTTGTGTGTGCACAATATTTCAAAATTTCTGTTTACCGGAAATGCGGGCGATAAAACTTCACTTTGGGATAGAACAGTGAAATTTTTGGATAGACGTGTATAAAAAGAAGTTTGTTGAAATTGACTACCCGGGTCAAGTCAGGTTCTATTTTCATTAATGTTTAACTTATATAAAAGTAAAGGGTGGTTCGTGGTCATGTGCTCAATTTTGGAAGAAAAATTACAAATTTGTTATGAACTTTTAATACTTTAAAAATTAGTAATATTATATATATTTGAGGGCAGTTTTTTTTTTTCTTTTTAGAATATTTTTCGGAATATAAAATGTTGTGTTTCATTTAAAATAAAAAGTAAAAAAATAAACTTTTTCGTAAAAAGTTACAAAATATACAAAAAAAAATCATTGTTGATAAAAAAAAAATGAGTAGCAGCCTGCTGCAGCGTGTGTTGCAGAACAAATAGAGCAGAATAAAAGTGTTGCAATGTGTAAGATCGAACCAAGAAATATTCAGAGTATTCTGTGAATTAGATAATTGCTTTCGTTAAGAAGGATAGGAGTAATATTTTCAGATTAATCCCTGAACAAAAGTGTTCTTCTGTATAAGGAAAAGAATAATTTCAGATTAATCACTGAACAGAATTATTCATTTGTATAAGTTTGGGCAGGAGTGTACCAAATTGGTCTCAGCGGCAGAGGTATTCTTCTGCTTATGTATAGGCAGATGTATAGCTAATTACTCGCTGCGGCAGAATTATTTTTCTGCTCAGATGTTGGCAGGAAAGTAGGAAATGATAGGAAAATACTTCAGGGTAGGGTAGTGACTCTGATCTTTTGTGGTAGCTTAAAAGGTATATTATAATCACATATGTGGATATTTCACCTAAAATTTGTCCTACTTTCATGTCCATCATATTCATTTTGATTTATCATTTTCATCAACCACAAGATAAATCTAAAATGAATTTCTATTAAATTAATGTCAGAATACACGAAAAAATCAGTAGAAAAGCTAATTTCATTTAGGGGTATATTATGATATTAAAGTACGCTAAAATATCAGAATCACTCCCAGATTAGTTTCTGAAAAATTGAATTAATCTTCTATATTGGAGGTTGGGAATATTATTTTTGTGAGATCTAGTCTCGAACGTAAGGGACGGGTGCCAGTTTCTGATGGACAACTCGGTTTTTAAAATTCAAAATATAATATTTTTTTTAAAAAAAAATTCAATTTCACTTAATCTGATATCACAAGTCAGTTCAATATAAAAAAATTCATTATAAAATTAACCTACGAACTACTACAATTCAGAGCTTCAAAATAAAAAAGAAATAAAAATACACAAGTTAAAAATTCAAAAAAAAAAAAAAACGATACGCCTTCTTGCTTGCTTTAGTTCTGAAAAAAAGGAAGAAGAAGACCTGAGCAACTGTCATCAAATTAAATTTAAATATGTAGTACCTGATAAAATGCCTTGTCGGTGCGTGAGGGCACAAAGGGAGTTAAAATATTCGTATAGACAAATTCAGACACTCAGATTATCTCTAATCAGAATTATCTTCTGTGATGATGCGTGAGGGCACCAGGGTAGTAAAATGATTTGTTAGAAAAATCAGACACTCAGGTTATCCCTGATCAGAATTATCTTCTGTGATGATGCGTGAGGGCACTAGGGTAGTAAAATGATTTGTTAGAAAAATCAGATACTCAGGTCATCCCTGATCAGAATTATCTTCTGTGTAAAAGGATAGGAAGATCAGGTTATCCCTGCTCAGAATTATCCTCTGCATGATAGCATGCTCAGGTTATCCCTGATCAGAATTATCTTCTGTATGATAGGATGCTCAGGTTATCCCTGATCAAAACTATCTTCTGTATGATAGGATATGAAATTCAGGTTATCCCTTACCTGAATTATCTTCTGTGGAAAAGGTAGGAAGTACGATTCTTTATTACTCAGATTAGCTCTGATACAGATCAACTCTGCCAAAAGAATGGTGCCATATACTGAAATTCATCGGGTTTATATAGCCGCTGTAACCAATTATGTCTTCTCGCCTCTTGTTGTTGCCCTAGCAACGATTGATGCGATGTCTGAATGTACCATACAGACATCTGGTTGACGTAATGTCAGTTGATGTCATCGACAATTGTAAATATTAGAAGGTACGTATGCTTTCGTGCATTTTTGTATTAATTTATTTATTTTATTTATTTATTTCGATTGCTTTTAGGTGAACTGCAGCTCCCCAGGGTTCTAGTGGATGTTTCCTGATTTAGCTTGACCTGATTTAGAAGAGCATTTCCGATGGAAATGTGAAAATTATCAGATAAGTGTTTTTGTTTATGGTTTCAGAACATCCTCCTTTGTGTTTCTTTTATTTTATATTTTAGGAAATAGATCATCAACAAGGAAAGGCATCGGGGGAATTGACACGTTGGTAGAATATTCATCGTGGGATGACAACATATCTATAATATATAAGTGAGGACTGAACAATTTTGAATTAAGATTAATCTCTGAACCAGGTGAGCTCTGAACCAAGAATGATTTCCGCAGCTCGTGGGTTTTATATAGCCACTGTATCCAGCTATGAGCTCACGCGTTTTGGTTTTTAGCGCATGCTTTTGCAGCATGAAAATCAATTCTGCGCGTGGAATTAATGAAGGATTTCAGTCATATAAATACGATACAGGATTCTAAATTTGATTGTTTTTCTTAGAAAAGTATTATGTTTATAATTTTTTTTTAAATTGATGTTTTGTACACTCCTTATTTTTCTATTTTTGGAAATATGTCAACAGGGGAACACATCGAGGAAACGTGAATACAACAGTGGACTGAACACCTATTACTAAAGTGACACATCCCCTAATTTATGTTTAAGTAAACAGTGGAACTTAACAGGAATATTACCGAGAGAACATCAGTCGGTTGAGTCTTTGGCTAATTGGTCTGTAATGATGTTTTGGGTAAATTTTGGCAAGAAAGCCATCCGCAGTCGTGCTGCGCGGCCGGTTGGTAGATCTGACGTAGCCAATTATAAGCTAGGATGGATTGCGTAGACGATCAGTCTAATCAGAAGACCGTGTAATTCAGCAATTGATGTGATTCACGAGTAATTCGTAGACTTAAAGCAGAAAGTGAATAAGCGAGGATAATGTGATTAGCTGACCAGTTGTAGTCTTACTAACAGAACCTTGTAGGCCGAGTAATAAGGGGGTTCTGATATACAGAGACTTCTTACTCGTAACTTGAATTTTGACACGAGGTCTATTGGTGTTGATGGTCGAGTGTCAGGTAAACCGATGTATAGTTTACTGCCACCAGGAAATCAACTGATATTAGGATGTTAATAAGGGCATCCATTTCAGTAGAAAGAGGATGCTCGTTCGCCACAAAGTTCAGTAAAACACTCAGAAAAGATTTTAATAAAATTATGAGGGGTTGCCCAATGACAGTCCACTTGTTGTCCTTAATGTGCGGAGCAGGGCAGAATATGCTCCGCAATACAAAATGTTAGCACGGGATTCGCTTGGAGGTGAGATTACGTAAAATTACAGGCGTCGTTTTCTAATAGACTAAAGACTGCGATAGCTAGTCCATTGGGTTCAGAAGCATAAATGATTCCAGTTGGTGTCTTCGAATCTTGTACGCTGGACGATGACGATGGCTCTATAGCGCAGTTGGGATTGCCTTTGATCCTCAGCTAGCTGTCAGCATGAAGAATTTTCCCCGTGTTACTTTATATTGAGCTGGACACGTTGGTGGTATGTATCTAAGCGGGATTCACTGAAAAGGAACTTTGTGTATCCTGTGGAAAACTACAAATTAATTAAAAGAAATTTCCCATGAAAATTGCCGGTAGACTGCTTGAATGAAAAACTATTTATTTTATTTTCTAGCAGTAATTTAATGATTTTATGTGAAACAATCTATATTCGTTTTTGTGTGAATTTGCTGCTCGACCGCTGACATGAGACTAATTTTCTTTATTTTTTATTTTACAATCTTAATATACCGGGCTACTATCTCACACCCTTTTTAGTTCGCAAAGTGGCTTTTCGCTGTATATAGCGCAAACTCTACAAATGTGGTGTGATTGTACAAATTAATTTGCAACGCGTCGTCAATTCGCCACAACACTCCACCGCCAGCGAAAGCGCTGGTTTAGCGATAACCGTATTTGCTCGGAGGCTGAGTGCTTCGTCCACTTCGTGTAGTTTGTTGTTGCAGTATGGTGTTTCCATCAGGAAGGAACCTAACTCCTCTAAATGTCCGAGCTGATGATGTGGAATATCTGGGTGTGTTAACTGTGAGTCGCTACCTAGATGTGGATGGTCTTCATGAATGTTGCAACTCGTATCACAAAAAAAAACACGGCTTCAATCGGTCGAGGGAGACGTTGATCTCTTTACCTTTTACTTTCAGAGAGAAGTATTTCTTTTTTCTTCTTAAAATTTTGAAAGGTCTTTCAAAAGGTGGTTGCAGGGAAGCAAGAACTGAGTCAGTTCGTATGAATGCGTGTGAGCAATTATCCAATTCCTTGAATTTAAAGAAGGATTACCGATAGTGGTTTGTGGCCTGAACGGCTCTAATGTGCGAGAAAATGTTTCGCAGGGAGATAATGAACTCGTTTTTTGGAGTCTTGTGGACCTCTGAAGGAAGTCTCCTGGAAGCCGTAATCTTTCAACATAGACTAGATTTGTTGGGGTAAGCTGAAACTCCTCAGTTCGAAGCCCTAATAACGCTAAGGGTAGTACCTTTGAGCAGCGTTCCATAAAGCCGTTCGATTGCGGGTGGTAAACTGTTGTTCGATTGCGCTTGAATCCCGAGAGCTTGGTAAGTTCAGTGAAAAGGTTTGACACGAATTGAGGGCCATGGTCTGTGACAATTGTTCGGGGAACCGCAAAACGAGACACCCAGTTTCCGAAGAGAGCTTGCGCTACTACTTCCACAGTGATGCATTCCAAGGGAATGCTACGGGCCATCTGTTGAATCTGTCAATGATCGTCAGACAGTGTTTGTAACCTTTGAGTAGTTACGCTATGCGGATTCTGGAGCACATTTTCAATACAAAAGGTGTCCGGTTAATTCCAACTATTTTGATGGTTCTGGACCATAGTTAATATCTAGAACTCTGACGCACAAATGGCTCCAACATCACTAGGTGCTTTGAGTCCATACTGTATGTGTAATTGTGTCTTAACAGTACTGGTTTACGTCCTGAATGCACCATTGAGTCTTGACTGGCTCATGCTTGGATACACCATTGGGTTTTGACTTGTTTATGTTTTTGATGTGTCATTTGATTTTCATTGCGCCCTAGTGGCATTAGCCGGTACAACCAGCATGCTCCGGTACTACGGTTTTCTTGGATAGATATATGGTGCGCCTAAATGTAGGCTTTTGATTTTGAACTAATATTAATAATAAATAAAATTAATAGTAGGAAATTTTTGTTCATGCAAATTGATTCTAGATCGTTGTGGTGGGGTTATTAGGGCGATAAAATTTTCATCAGAAATCCTCTGCGGGCTCTGGTTTTCGAGATATCAGAGATTTTACCTTTTCAGATATAATTAATATTATTATTAATTCAAGCTACCTAGGATAGTTTTGTTCATGCCAATAGATTCTAGAAGGTGTTAGTAGGGAGGGGTTAGATACAGTTTTTGTTATATTAGGTTTTACCTTTTTAGATATCGTTAATAAATGTCCCTATTCATAAAAATTTTAAAGAGAGTTCGATTTCTTTTTGTTATTTTTTCTTCTTCTTTCTGTCCTTTTCTAGCCTTGTACATTTAAATGGAAAACAATCGAAAATATCTTCTATGTCCTATATTTAGTTATTCAATCTTTGCCTGCGGTGGGGGTGTTTCTTTGAGTTTCTTATGAGTACTAATAGTGGCAATAATAGCCATTCGCTCGTAGCTCTTAATATTTGAAACACGTACGAATTTTTTTGAATTTTTTTGTGATTTTATATAGTGTCGAACGAAAAGTCATCTATCGTACCTATCACAGGATGGTAAGTAATTTTGGAATACATATTTATTTCATTGTTTGAAAAAAGGAATGAAATGCTTTTATATTTTTTTTGCGCCGATTACTCGTATATACTAGCATATATATGATAAAAAAATTTAAAAGAGACTTCATCCTACTTTCTCAACCCCCCCCCCCCTCCCAACCACTCGAACATTTTAGTTGTGACCCCCCCCCCCCGCCGGCCTACGGGTCTTGATACGCGCCTGCCTCATCATACCCACATTATTCTACTGTGCTAAGTTTAACTGGAATAATATTTCCTATGACTCTTAAGCAGATTACGCTATTTGAAGACCAGAACGATTTATCAATAAACGTATTCATCCTAGAGAAAGAGCGTTTCTTCACCACAAGATGGAGCGACATGTAAATCTCTTAATGCTACAAGATGACTATGAAAAGGATGATGATGTTGCTAATGATGCTGGTAGATATCATTTCTGCTGGATTAAAGATCTTTCGCGCCTCGTATCGGGACAAACTTCAAAACAGTATATACATACAGTGTATACATATGTATATATATATAAATAATTCATGAAATCTCATATGTCAAGATTGCACCATAGTTCCAATCATTTTTCACAATTTATTTGGATATGATGCCCACTTCATTATTAAGGATATAGCTACAACCATTCCTGGGATAATAGATCTGCAGCCAATAAATAAAGAAAGACACATTTCATTCACCAAGCAAATTGAAGGCAGTCATATCAAATTTAGATTCATCGATTCCTTCCGTTTTATGGCAGAATCCTTAGATAAGGTATAATCATTGCTGCCAATGGATAAGTAAAATATTAGAATAGCTATATGGCAGGAATTGAATGTTGATGACTTTAAGCTACTTACGCGCAAAGGTGCCTTCCCATACCACTTCGTTGACGATTGGACTAAATTGGATTTCCAACACTTACCGGCGCAGGAGCAATTCTATAATAAAATGACTCACAGTGATATATCTGCTGAGGACTACAGCCGCGCAGGAAAGGTTTAGAGGACATGTGAAATACAGACACTTGGCGAATATTCCGATCTATACCTGAGAAGTGATGTCCTTCTATTGGTTGATGTCTTCGAGAACTTTCGAGATGTCTGTATGAAGACGTACAGTTTAGATCCACCATGCCACCTTACACTAGAATTGATAACCGATGTAGACATACTCCTATTCCTAGAGAGAGGTATTCGGGGCGGTATAAGCCAATGTTCCAATAGATACAGTAAAGCCAGCAATAAATATATACCGGATTTTAACCCAGATGAAAAACAATAATACTTGATTTATTATGATGCTAACAACCTTTATGGATGGACCATGACACAGCATTTACCTAGTGGAGGATTGAGATTGGCTGATGTTCCCAATATTGACGTTTTTCAAATTCCTGATGATTCACCAGCTGGATACATACTCGAAGTTGATTTAGACTATCCTCCACATCTACTGGTAAGCATAAAGACTTACAGTTTTGCTCTGAGCATACAGCACCACCAGGATAAAAAATTATAAAAACTTTTAACAGCATTACACCTTAAATAATAATATATTATACACTATCAAAATTTGAAGCAATGCTTATCACATGGTCTCATCCTAAAAAACGTGCACCGGGTTCTTCAATTCGACCAATCAGCATGGCTTAAACCATGTATTGACTTAAATATTATCAAACGGAAACAGGCTACCAGTGATGATGAGAAGGACAGCTATAAGAAGATGAATAAGGCAGCTTTTGGAAAATGTACGCAAGTATAGTGACATCAAGCTTTGCGTAAAATGGGAAGGTCGGTATGGCGCAAAAGCTCGGATTGCGGCACCTTAATTTGCTCCAGGCAGCTCTTGAAATTTTTCCTAGCTTTCTTATTACACTCCCGAAATGCAACTCGAAATTTATGAATGTTTCTATTGCACTTTTTAACAATACTGTCTTTATTCACTAAATTTGTGTCTCTGAAACACTTCAACACATCCTTCCGCAAGTTTTTAATTATTTCAGAACTTTATTTACTTGCGAGCTTGTCATTTTTATTCTTGTATGTTTTAAACTATCAACAAGACTCAATAAAACTGACTGATGGCACCTAAGCGTTTGCTTGGGCTTTTATAGGAATGTCTCGTTGTTTACTTCATGCGAATTTGATTCAGCTGTGCGGATTTGTTTATACAGGTGTACAAGACTTATTCAGCTTAAATGCGAATTTGCAAACAGGAAGTGGGGTGATATTAAACTACATGATGATGACTCATTATTAACTTTATTCAGCTGCGAGGATTTGTTTATACTTGCGTGCATGACTCATTCGGCTTAAATGAGAATTTGTAAACAGGAAGTGGCGTGATATCAAATT